>QNGE01008404.1:0-13028 GCA_008508345.1 Paragonimus westermani
CGGGTTCTAATCACTTTATGTCAGTATTGTCGCAATATATTTAAAACAAGTTTCCTTTGCCATATCCTACAATGTGCCACCTTAGTCCCGTTTCGATAGGTCTGTGGAAGATAGTTCATATTAGCCTTCCTCGTCCACATACTAATTTCTCTCATCTCGCAAACAACCTTGTTACATCACAACCACTCGGTCGGATTAGGTGCCACCTACCCTAATTCATCCAACCTCTTCATCGTGTAGATTTCGAGCCGGTCGCATTATGATTGACATAGTGCTCACCACCCACAATTTCCGAGAAATACCGCTGCGTGTTAGCATGCCAAAAGCAGCTGTTTATACAGATCGACGATGTCGGTCAGCCCATACCTATTATGACGTGCACATGCATCTCCGGTGTCAAGTAAATGTGCGGATGCGCACTTCTATGGAATTGCGTATGATGTCTTCAATCTCTGAACTCATCAGTTTTTTATGGTCAATTACGGTGTGTAGCCGTAATATGCACGTTCCTACATACATCTGGATGCAGCCACATTTTCAAGACACCGGCCATTTGTACTTAGTTTCGAACCGACGTTCATCCTTGCTTCCAAACGAAAAAGATGTGTAAACCACAAATTCTTCTTTCAGCAGCAGCCTGGAATCCCTAGGTAACCAGTGACGAAAGTAATCGGTAGTTCGATGATTCGCATGGTCCGAACTGTCTATACAATCACAAGTCCAAAGTCTTGAGTTCAGGTGTAGCAGCTTTACGTTTTCACCACAGCATATGTCAAGAAGAAACATTTTTTGAGGAACGATGCGGTCGTTTACGTCTACTGCTTAGCCCGCATATTTTCGGGAGTGGAACTGAGCATAGCGACACCATTCACGTTTCTCACCGTTCATTTTGTTACTGGTGTTGTAATCGCAAAAGAAGCTTGGCCTTGGAGGTTGTTTATTGCACAAAACCCCGTACAGGCTGTGTAAAGACAAAACAATGAACGTGCCTACTCAGTTGCATAGGTGACGCGTATCCGTTCCCGTTGGGAAGCAGTGTATCGTCATTCGGCTTGATGACGCGTGGCGCATGCACACGGTTCCCATAGTCGTTTCTGGTCTCTCGTCTTCCTGGCGTTGAGACCTGCCTTTTTTTCTCGGGCGTACGCGCTATATCCGGAACGAAAATGCACTATATACAGCATTAGGCTAAAGTTTCATATAGACACTGTTAGGCTCCTCAAAGTGCGTAAATGGAAAGATTAGCGTTGGTATATCTATTATTTACAGTGCCTTGAAAATTCATTCGAACTTATCATTAAGGATACTTGGTGCTACTCAAAATCGCAAGATTCACTTTCCGCCACGAGAGTGAAGCATAACCGCTGATCAACCTAACGCTGAGATCTGAGTACTTTTGAATATCATCCTTATTGTTTTTCTTCTAGAAACACACTCACTTCGACGCGTGTTGGTGCTCTCGCTGGATTGGATCCGCGCTGTGTTTCCACGCCGGTCTTCCTAACCAAACCGGGATCTACATTCACCTTTGCAACCACTCGCATACCAATTGATTTTGTTGAATGCTGCGTTAAGGCGGACATTACCTCTGTTGAACAATGGCTAGAAACCATCTGATTCGTTTTGTTTCGACCCAATTTGCCAACATTTCCATCTGAAACGTTTTCACTGATCACTTCTATCTTTTGATATCAAAATTTGGTTGTTAACTAGCCCAACTTTTGCTAAAGGTTTCCCAAGATCTTACGTTGGATATTTAGTTTACATGGGACATACCAGGAAACCGCAGCATTAAGGTACTTAATCTGAATGCATCGGTGTGTGCTTACTTGCACACTGTGCTCGTAGCAAGATCAGCGCGTCCGAAACAGTGCAAGTAAACCGCTGACATTGTGGATAGTACACTTATGCTGGATTTGATCGATGAATATTTGTGGTTGAGAGTTACACGGGTGCCCCTTTTTTGCTTTATTAACTCTAACACCAAAGGCCATAATATTAAATCCAGTAACTTTTTATTCAGGAGCCCTCTCTATTAGGTCTACTTTGAACTGTCTGTTCAGTTAAACGCAGTAGGCGATCGGGTGATAACTGAAGAGCCGATTAGGGCTTTGGTGAATACAACCATGTTGTTTTATCGTTGTTCCACTTGACCGCGGATCTTCTGGCGATGGTCCTGCTCGACCTTGTAGGATTGTCTAATTAATGACAGCCACTCAGGTTCAGATTTGGGACAGTAAGTTGCGAGTCTATGCAGCCCAGACATGAAGCGATTGGTGGATGAAGTACTAACCATCATATCACGTAGTAGTAGTATTACATCGGTGTTTCCAATTAGAATTGAGATGTATTCACGTAATTGGTTTCCGCTGGAAATTTCTGCCTTATCAACTAAACTTGTCACCATCCCGTTTACCCGGACAGACCCAATCCATCGCGTTGTCAGTGTACCGAATATGGTGTCGTCCTTCAATCGTCGCTGAGGCCAGTATTTTTCACACACGCCTGACGGTGCAGATTTAGAGTCAGATGTTGTTCGATCAACTCCTCTGCTCTGTGAATGTCCATTCTGATGACGTTGATTACAAGCAGGTGGATCGTACTTGAAGTGATCTTACCGATGGTTCCGTGACCGTTAGGCAAAGACTATTACTGGAATGCCCTGGGACGTTTCAACGTGCCCTTCGAGGTTTGATCTCTTGACCCAAAGACATCCTTCAGTAGCACAGCTAGTCTGTCGGTGTCTGATAGTTAATGGGGCACCATCCCATGCAGACGATGACGTGAATCAGTTGACCGCGAGCGTAACAAGAACAACACCGAATGAACGATTTCTTGCAGTTAACGATTGAGAGCTAATAACCATGTGGACGTAAGCGTGCTTCTATTAAACATTGTTCCCAATTAGCGATATGCGTGATTACGGGGACCGCAATCCCGTTAACATCTGTCAACTTTACTCAACTGGGTAATAATGGTTCTGATAGTTCATGGTCGAGTCGTTGCCTGAGGAGGACGGAGGTTTCTCCACCCATTGGGTTGGCAGTGAAGAGAAGGACGAAGTGTAGACGTGGTGTTCGCAACTTGAGCCCATTTAACTCACTAGTCGCCTCAGTGGGATGAAACTTTGATCACTCCACCTGATTTAGATTATTTCGTGAAGGTGGTTTGCTGATGTCACGGGCGAACTATTTTATGAGGACAGGAAAAATTGTGTTGTGGTACCTTAGTGTTAGTTGGACTTCCCTCCAGGACCACAGATCCCAAAGAAAGACGAATACAACATTCTCCTGCTGTTCTGACACCAGTAGGTGAAACGTTCCGAAAAACTACCCGTGTAGTGAGCAAGTGGGTGTGCGCTCGACCCTCATCTGCTAACAGTTTAAGAGATCTTCCCTGAAGAGCAATCGAAACGCAATCCCAACACGCATCGAACTAAAAGAACGCGGCAGGGTTTGGAAACAAACGGTATATTCCCATCAATGTTTGGAAATATGAGCAGTTGGTTCTAGCCTAATCTGGAACCATCGGCAGCAATCATGAGGAGAAAGAAGCGCCAGGTGGGTTCCAGTCTAATTGGTGACACTCAAAAGCGCGCCAGGCAAAAAGTACGTAGAACTTTCGGGTGCGCTAAACGACACGTTGAAAGATACAGATGAAACGATCCTGAAGAAGAGATTAATGGATGCCGTTAGCAAAAGTGCAAGCATTCGCCGCGTGCAATTAGATGAATAGCAGGAGAAAGTGGCATTGAGTTCGTGTCAGGCCTTCTATATCAGACGTACACAGAATCGTGCATACAGAACAGGGACGAGAAAACACGGTTGCCATCAAGGTCATTAGGGAAGCTACACGATCGCTGGTCATTGCACCCGGAATGAAATCGATGGGTGAAGAAGAGGCGTCCCGAATTTTAAGTATCACTGAGGGTTCGAAGTGAATTCCACAGAGATTGTCTTCGCAGTCCAACTTGTTCAGCGCGTCCTCTCTAGAATGGCCGTGATCCACTAACTTCCCGTCAATGGGCTCAACAAGAAGAATGAACACTATTCCAAGATCTTGAGGGTCTCGAGAGTGTTGTCCGTAGCAAAATTAAAGTTGAAGTTCGGGTACAACATCACTTGATAAAAACTCGTAATGTACGAAATGTTACCATGAAGAACATCACATGAATTGCGTCTTCTCATTATTTTATTCAAGTTAATAAAGGGAACAAACTGTTTCAAATTTCTGCAAAAAAGATTTCCGAAAGGCATTACCAACAAACTTCTCCGTCTTAAGTGTAAGTTAGTCACCGAATGACTACGTGTTCAGTTTCACAAAGCGTGCTTGTCCAAGTGTCAGTTTCCTCGCGAGTTTATCAGAAAACTCCGATCATGCAAGGTGCGGCCAAACATCTTTAACCTAAGGCGGATCACCAAATCCCATCTGGAAATGTGCCAGCAAAAGTTGGAATCGCTCGAGGAGATGCACGAAAAGCTATGGCCTATTGTGGATAACCTATCAATTGTGTCGAATCAAGTATATGAATTTTTGTATTACAGTTCTGTGACGTACAAAAGTGAATGTGACAAGGTCTCTTGATGATTCCTTTTGTCCCGTTACGAATACGTCATCATTCCCTGAAGACTTGGGTAGGTATGTAACTTCTCTATCACCAGAAACGCTTTCGCGCACTCAAATGGAAGCCCTTCCTTTAGGATTGAAGTTTGCTATGCCACCAAAGAAAATTGAAGAACTCGGGTTACATGCCCAGTTTGAAAATCTCTACGATCAACTTCAGCAACATTCGCCAGCGTCTGAGGAGAATCAAAATTGGCCGAAAGCAAAACTAGTGGATGTCGCCTACCAACATCAGAATTACAAACAAAAGCGTCACTACTAACACCGGCACACTTCCAAAGCCTGAGAGAAGTAAGACGAAATGAGAACTTGATGGTGTTAAGTCCGGACAAAGGCTCAGGGGTTGTGTTGATGGATAAAGCGGAGTACGTGAACAAAATGTTTGAAATTCTTATTGACACTCAGAAGTTTCTCCCGGATGATGATCCTGATAACGTCCAAGAAGTGGAAAAGGAAATCTGCCGCAGGCTGGAAGGGTTGAGGGTAAATGGCGTCATGTCTGTTGATCAATGCAAGCTTAATCAGAAGCCAGTCGGCACACGCACACCGCATATGTATGGACTGCCCAAAACCCACAGACTCAATATCCAACTTCGTTCTATTATATCCATGTGTAATACACCGCAGCATAAATTAGCCTGTTGGCTAGCTGATTTACTGGAACCAGTCAGAAAACAGTTCAGTAAGTACAGTCTGAAGGACAGTTTTGAACTTAACTGTATAAATGGTTTAAATGTCCGAGATAAACTGATGTTTATTTGACGTGACATCCTGCTTACTAACATTCCGCTTCATGAAACAATTGATAGCATTTGCGAATTCACTGTAAGAAGTAGTGCTCCTTTTCCTATCCCGATGGTCGAACTGAAATCTTTATTACTTCTATGCACACATAGTGTAAGGTTCAACTTTCAAACGTATAGTTTCCGACAAGTGGATGGGGTCGCAATGGGCAGTCCATTGGGTCCACTTAAAGCGGATTTCTTCGTGGCCAAAGTATAATCCACACTATGCGAAAGCCTGTCAAAACCAGTGCTGTACAGATGCTACGTAGATGATATTCTAGCCATCTTTGACAGCTCCAGTGAATCAAATACGTTACTCTCGAAGCTGAACCAGGCTCACCCGAACCTAAAACTGACAAGAGAACGAAAGCGAATGATTGCCTTCCGTACCTGGACATCCTAGTCACTCGAAGACAAGATGGCACAGTAGGGAGATCCGTCTACAGGAAACCTACCTGGACTGGACAGTACATGCATTTCGAAAGCTTCTGTCCGGTGCAGCATAAGAGAAGTCTAGTCAAGACGCTTTTCCATAGAGCACGGAGGATTTTCACTGAAGACAACCTACAGCGAGAGTTTGGCTTACTGACAAACACTCCGCAGGTCAACGGGTACCCTGTGGGATTTATTAAAAAGTACAGCAAAGCCGTCATCTCAACTGTAGAAGTGACGACCTACCGAAGAGGACGGTGTATTTAGAATTCCAGTTTCTAGGGGACAGCTGGTCAACAATGACGAAGAAGCGTTTAACAGTGGCTGTTACAAGGGCTTATAACGCTGCAAAACTGTGTGTAATACAACGAACTAGAACTCTACCAGTCGCCCCGTTTACGAACAAACAGTGTACGTCTGTCACATCTCACTGTAGAAATACTTATGTAGCTGCAGTATGAGCTACATAGGGAGGACAAACCGACAACTAGCTTTTCGTATCAAGGAGCATGTACCCAAATGGTTGGAGATGCAATTAGAAACGCCAGGAGCCTCTATAGATGCCGACGGACGGCACCCCGCATCTTCCGTCGCAAGGCACATAATACAAACAGAACACAGTCAAAGTTTCTGACGCGTTCTCGGTGATATTTCGGAGCAACCGGAAACGCATACTCCAGTTTGCTGAGGCTTTGGCCATTAAACATAACAGTCCCCCCTGTGTATTCAAAAACAATTTGTGTTGACACTGCGGCTACCCTGATAGTCAGCAGTCCCACAATCGTGATTTTCATCTTTGGTGTCTGTCTGTTTAATCCCTTAGGCCATGACTTCCGCTCTGTGGAATTTTGACTCGTTTAAAATTATTTACATGTCCATGTGTGATCAGAATGTACGAAATGTTACTCCGGAGAACATCACATGAATTGCGTCTTCTCATTGTTTTATTCAAGTTCATAAGGGGAACAAACTGCTTCATAAACTCGTAAGTTCGTACCGTGTAAGCACAGTGGACGTATGACCATCAATTTATTCCTCTAGGACTCTACTATGGGATGCTGAGCGAAAAACGTTTAGGTCTGAAGATGTGCACCATAGAAAAACCGTAACCAAACCAAACGTGTCCGGATGGGGAATTTGCCTCATGAAGTTTGATGCGGACGGAAGAAGTCGGACTTGTAAAAAAACTCATACCCATTTATGTACATTAATATTCGGCACCTTAAAGCTAAACCACTTCAGTGTGTAAGTGCTACCAGTTCTGTAGTCAGTCCTCCATCAATGTCCTTGATACCTTCAGCCTGTTACTTTGCAACTATATCAGCCTCCGAAGGGAGTATGCGAAACTTGACTACTCAGACATCATTATTTATACCCACGGCCGCACGGTTCAACCCACTTACTGAACCGGTGCTACCCATTGTTGGTGAGACGTTTCACCAACACACATACATACATAGTGTAGCGACTATAATAAACGTTAGGGAACTAATCTTTCTATTCAAGACCGCCCTCTTCCTTGAGGAAACCATTTCGCCCAGTCGGGATGAGCAGAAATTCCCATAATCATCCAGAGGTCACCTCTGCTATTTCTTTACCTTCTCGACCCTTATGCCACTATGCTCATTAGCGTCTTAGTGACCAGAACTACCACTTTCAATGACTGTCCTTCTATCTTCTGGTTCGAGTGTTTGTAGGTCATCATGCATCATATGAATACTCCGTATTTTTCTTCCCGTAGCACATATCTTGGAGTGGAGTAAACTGGCTTTGTGCACTCGTCTTTTGGTTTGACTTACAAACAATTTGCGAGAACAGGCGCGTTTACCTCGGAACCAAGGCTGCCTGTTTTCTCTGTTAAAAGGAATAAAATTCGATTTCTATCAACCGCATTACCATTCCGTCGGCAATCCAGCATACTTTTTGGGGGTTGACTAGTAACGTAAGCACTCACATCATTTACGTTTGAGCAGATGCAAGCCTTCCTTCAACAGCAACAGACAATCTGATCAGGCATACCTTAAACTGACTGAAGCACTGACGCTAAAGTTGGGTTTACAGCAACCGACGTCGAGGTAAAGCGAACCCTTCAAACATGTGGCGGAATCAAGTCAACCCAATCTGACTTTCATTTCGATCCTGTTACTGATGCCACGTCAGTCTTGATCTAAAAAGGATGGGGATGTTTTTAAAGTAGAATTTTCGGACGCCGGCAATGCTCGGAGAGTACGACTGCTGCTCCGTAAACTGCGTACCTCAGAATACGAACGGTACATCAACTCAAAGGAATTCAGATTTGACGAAATCACTCAGACATTGTTCTATATCTTTGGCGAACATACGCTACCAGTGGTTGAAGTTAGTGAATTTAGCATATGATGACTGGATGACCTATGTGGAACAATCAATCAGGAGTGCGAGCAGTTCAAGTCTCGCACAACGGCCGAAGAGCAATTCAAGTGTCTGGTTTTCGCTTGTGGACCCTAATCACCACGAGAAGCAGACATCAGAACACGGATTCTGGCAACAATGTTCCGACAAGATATCACTGGTGAATGCCAACGTCTGGTAAACCTGAAGCATGACATCGTTATGTTCAAACATAGCAGTCACTAAAACGTACCTACGCTGTCTTCAAGTGCCTCCTTTCCGCGCTGTACGAAAGTCAAGAAAGCGACAACCGAACGAAATCTCCCACACCACACTGGCAATGCGATGAGTGGCATCACATCCGATGTTGTCCATTCAAACAGCACTGACGCACGCATTGCTCCCAGCAGGGCCACAAGGAAGACCATTGCCGTTTTAAGAGGCGCCGGGACATGCTTAATAGAAACTCTCGTAATCCACACAGGCCAAGTTTCTCAGGAGCGTAGGTCATTATCGCAGCAAGAAACGACGACCATGTAATGCCGAGAGGTACATATGTCTCCATTCACGGCAATTCAGTCAGACCACCCCGATATTACATTAACAGCTTATCGTACGTGGCAGCTGATTGACAAGCCCACAATGCGCTTGACAACCCAGCTTGCTGGAAACGCTGCTAGCGATCCATTGCTCGTCACTGGTAAAATCTACTGCACTGCAGTCTTGAAAAGATCATCAATCAGAGGTACCTGCTATGTGACTCGCGATCCTGCCTTTGAACTCCTTGGATTGCATCTATTGAACAAACCACTACTTCATATATGTAACCTAACTCAGGCTCAGCAAAAGCCTACGTCTCCAGAAGTCCACCTTCAACTCACAAACGCTCTCTAGTTACGACACTCGGATGTGTTCCTAGAATAACTGAGCTGCTGCACCAAAAGGAAGACGCTCTTATCTCTTCGTCCTGGAAGGAAGCCGGTGCTTCGACCCAAGCGTCTTATCTCCAATGCTGCGCTGGCAACCGTCGAGTAAGGGCGATTGAACCGGCCCCTATCGTCGTGGTCAAGAAGATAGATGAAGCAATATGACTCCGTGCAGATTACTCTGCAGGTTTAAATAAGGCTCTCGAGATGCATCAGTTTCCCTTGCCGATAATCGAGGGTCTTTTCACGAAGCTGAATAGCAAGAAGTGTTTCGCGGAGCTTGACCTAGCTGAGGCTTACTTAAAATTGCCATTCGCTGGGGAGTCTAGGGAACTGTTAATAATTAACATCCACAAAAAAAGCTACCGGTACATCTGGTGTACAGTGTCAACCACCTACCAGAAAACGATGCTCACGTATATTTCCAGCAACGTCTGGGAATTTGATAAGTATTAGTTCTGACTTAATCTTGGGCCAAAGGTAGTAACTAGGAGGACAAAAGTGAAGAAAGCGAGGTGGGGTCCAATATACCTGGTGCCATTCAAAGGTGTGGCGAGCAAAAATGACTACAACCCTTGAGTACTCGAAAAAGTGCAAACGGAACGACTTTGAAGAACAGGATAATAGATGATACGTTAGTAAAAGAGCAAGCATTCGTAGCATGCAATCGGTTGCACGAGTGAAGAAAGTGACAGAGCTCACGAGACATCCAATTACAGGCTACACAGAAGCATGCGTACAGAACAGATAGGCGTGAAAACACGGTTGCAGTCGGGATCCTTCGCCACACCTTGAATTACGGGTTCCAGCTCCCCGAGTGCAGCACAGTCAAACTTCCGCTGAACCACTTAGTCAATTGAATTGCTCCGCTTTCGTAACCAAACAACTGTTCGCCAATGCTCGATAGAACGACACGCTTCTGTTATGCATGAAGTCACTTAATGAAAATCCTACCGTCATTCTCTGCAACCATTACCGACGGTGCCTATTTTGGTGCACAGTGTTCCGGCGGTCTTATGTGGTTCCTCTATGAAAAAACGTTACATGCAGAACCTTTGATCCAGGTTTTGGTAATTGTATGCGCGCCCCCATCTGCCGTGTCATACGAGCGGTTATATAAACTCTATTTTGTTGCTGGCACCATCGTCCCACTATAACCTCATCCCGATGATACCCTCCTGGCGTTCAGTTAATTCATCTTTACCACTGGACTCAGCGGTCTTTGAGTTGTTCTCCAGAAGTGAAAATTCCCCATTAGGTGAGGGATTCCGTTAAACCATTCTTGTGGCTGATTGAACCGTGAATCGAGTCAACTTTTCTGCACAGTATGATTCAGAAAGCTATACATGATCAAGTCGGCCCTTTATTATCACACTTCAACTCAGGTTAGGATTTATGGTGAGCTGTCTGACGGTTTCAGCATCCCCAGTGGCGTGCGTCAAAGCTGTCCACTTTCACCGTTTTTATTTAGTTTTGTTATAGACGAACTAATGAAGGATTGACTGTGGCACTCACAAAATACCGGTGTGAACTACCGCCTGGAAGACTGGCTGGTCTCGATTATGTTAACGTTTTGCTGTTTGACACTTTTTAAACAGCACAGATAATGCCAGAAGCTACACGCTATTAAACATTTCGGAAGGCGCTCTGCAACCTCAAAGTACAAAGTGCTTCTACAAGACTGTTGTGATTACGTTGATTTGACGTTCAATAATGGAGTTATTGAGGCTGTTAATCGGCTTGGGTACTTGGGAAGCCGTAGCACCGGCGACGGAGGTATAGGGACTGAAATAGAATCGCGTACCTTTGAGGCTAGGGCGGTATTCACTAATCTAGGCTCAAGGGTTGCTTACATAAAGTGATAGAGAGGGCTGTACTAGTTTACGGCTGCGGAAATTGATCACACAGGATAGAATGTGAATCTTCCTCAAGAATTGGACTATCGATGTCTGCGTTCGATCGCTTGCATCGCATGACAACGAGTAAACAACAAAGATGTTGAACAGCGGGTACTTGGCTGTGACTGCTAAGTGAGTTATTTGTTCAATCCTTACATATACAGATTTAGATGGTTGGTCAATGTATCAAGGATACCACGAGACCAAGATAGTTGGTGGCTGGAGACATTAGGAGAAAAAGTCGCTTATCGGGTTCTGTTGCGTGAAAGTTGCTTTTGTCTGGCCGAGTTGTCTGTGAATTAAGTGCACGTAGTGATGTTGAGTAGAAAGAGTAGGAGGACCCAAACCTAGTACGTAAGACATCCACTTTATTCAATGGAATAGTCGGGGGCTTCATAAGTCGAGGTTGAATTAATGAGTAACTGCTTACAGACTGTACCCAATTGATGGTGGTCTCAGTAAACGATGCAGGATGCGGAGAACGATCAGCTGCCATGTGGAATACAGGGTCCGATCACCGCGGACCGTGCAATCCGATATGTTGACCAACTGACCACAAACCCCGGCGGTCCCGAAATACGCGCTGGCGAACAGTCATGTGACTCATGCTGTCAGTCTGCTTCAAGTGGATTAAGTGGCAAAAACAATGACGACCAACGCAGCAAGCCTGTTGACATTTTCGTCACGGACGAGCCATGCCTATTAGCCTAAGGGCAAAAGAGAACGACATCACTGTTCATAACAAAGTTGAATAGGAAAAGGGAGTTCGGATACCCCGGGAGAACTAACAAAAGTAGCGAACACTCCGGGCAGTAATCCATAAACGAACACCTCGCTTGCAGAGTGGGTATACAGTGATCTTAACAAACTGAAATGTGTTCCTCTAACTCCTCCGTCAAAAGGGCGGTTCCTGATAACGTTATGGGCAACTGAATAGGAAGCAGCCTTCGGGCTCAGAATGATCGCGACCGTTGGCCGCGTGAAACTGTCAACCGTCCAACGTGAGGTAAAAAGTGTGGTTAATACACCGACCAAAAGTCTGCCCGTTTTTCACGCACCTGATATCCATTGGGTTCGATGAGCCGAGGCAACATAAGGACAGCGAGCAACTTGGATGCGACGGGGATCAGACTATAGACAACCTAGGGAAGACGGAAAACATCGTCGGTGTGCACCAACAAACAGATACCTCTTCAACCTCCCAAACCGCCTGTCGGTTCAGATATTAACTTGTATCCACCATCCTCGAAAACAGGAGGTAGGAAAAATGACGAAGGATACATGATGCACTTCAACAGCTCAAGCTCTAGGGCCAATTCTGCCTCCGATGGATGACCGTTTAGAGCGCATCAACTGGTCATTTAGGTCTTTTTGCCTGTATGGTCAGATTGAGGTCAGCCGAACGATTCCCTCAAGAGTTTAGCCTACCTACCAAATTGCTGCAGATGGCTGGTGACAAGCGAGTCGTTTCTTTACATGGGCTCAACGGCCAGAACGACTAGAAATAACGGAAAACGGCCCCCTACTATCCGCAAACAATGCACACCGTATATATGTATATCGACCAAATGGTGCTCGCGATCTACGCTCAAGCCTTTGGTTGATATGCACTTACATTCTTGACGGCCGTAATCATAGTCGAGGCCAACTGGGATCAAGCGGAGCTTCCTCCTAGGGTTCATCAACGGAAAAAAATCAATTCTGTCGCGATTGCAAAGCTACTTTGGAACACATCACCTCACAGCAAGTTTTCACAGCTGTTGCGATCTGCTCCCAGTTTTCGTCAGGTTCACTCATCCGACTTGAACTAGGCAATTCGTTCTCCAATGCCTCTTGCTAAGTGTTAGTTACGCTCTTGTCGCTCGAGTGCCAGTTAATTATCCTGGACCTATACTGCTACCTTGACGTGGTGGTCGGGCTTGGGTACTGTTTTGATCCGGCGGGCTATGCTGACTAGGACTCCGGTCCTTCCAGGTGCAACCTTGTCAGACAGG
>QNGE01008405.1:0-11440 GCA_008508345.1 Paragonimus westermani
TCAATATGACACAACAAACATTTGACAAGGTTATGTATTTCAAGAACCATGGCAAGAATCATAAAATAGCACGATTTCTTCGTCAAAAAATTTGCATACACATTGTTCGTCATAGTAGATGTAATCACCCCAGATTTTCTACTTTGCCGTGTGAAATTGCGTTCTTCTTCTTGATCCCATGAATATCTACTGTGCGAGGAATTTTTCTGCGACGGATAGACGCACGGAACTTTGTCTCGGTCAAACAATTCTTACGATTTTCAACTTTCTGACAGTTTCTAGCAATCGACGGAAACCTGCGATGGAGTCTTCTTATCTCTGACTCATTCTAACACTTTCCTGACGCCAATTACATCCCGTATTGGTGAGGCACTCAAATGGTGCATTCGAACGTACCTCCCGGAATGACCTTGAACTACTTGAAAAACCGACCCCCGACAACCTTGTAAAAAAATGAATTAATGTAACGTCCCACTTTTTTTTACTAAATCTGTGAAGCGAGCAAACTGTCCATTTCTCTGTTGCGTGCGTCAAAGTTTTATAAATTACAATCATAATTTCTTTTGGACCACGCCCTTTTTGGTAGCTGCTTTCACGTTTGTGTTACGGTTTAATTATTCTTTTCGGACAGCGCGCATAACCCCGCATGCTTCTCACACATGCGTTGAAAAATATACATTATTATAACACCGGAAACCTGCACTTCGGAGGGTTGTCGATCTGCATGTTTCTACCTTGATTACGTTGATAAGAAGTTCTCCTGAGCATCCATGTCATTTCATGCTCTCTAGGCGGAGGAGAATGAGAGTATTTTCTGACTTACCGGACGTGAATGCTCAATGCTTTATTCTGGTACGCCCGTACAATATTAAAAACATCTTTGCTGACCACTTGGCTCCCGCTAACTTTGTATGAATGTTGAGGGATCCTCTTGGCAATTATTGTTCTCGCTTTGGCTCACATTACGGTATTGACCGCATTGCTTGACCAAGTTCTATCCCAGGTTCCGTTTATGCCCCTCGCATCCCAACCTTAACATACGTTTAAGCGCCAGGTGTGCAGATGGCCGGTTGAACTATTTCGGAGACTGCCATACGGGTGCGTAATGATATTATTGAAATTTTCGCGAAATACTTCAGCACAAAAAACAGAAATTTTTGGATGCAATAATTGTGTTGTAGTGAGAAAAATCGCCTATCCCTGAAATCTGTCACTGTCGGTGTTTTTTCCTGCTGCAGAATCTAGTGTTAGTTAACCGTGCGGCTTTCAATCTTTCGCTTACCTACCTTCACCTTTTTTATCTTTGATTACCCTCTGAGTACCTCGCGGAGCTGTGAATAAAATACCTTTTCACAAACACTGGATTGGTAACCACTCCGTTACTTTTTCCGACCCTAGGGACAGAGTATCTTGGGTTAGGTCGGGATCCAATGAACGTCAGTTACCTTTAGACGTGCAGAATATCACTTGGTGGAAACTTGATGTGCATACTTTTGTTCACCTGGTCTTACATGGGCGTGTTATGAACAATGCAGTAAACAATTATTCCTTAGTATAGGCGTTTTTAATTCTCAATGATCAAAAAAATAAAAAGCAGTAGATAAGTAATAGAACGCCACATTTTCAAACCGGTTGACTTTCGCTCCATCTAGCTGATTCAAACTGTGCGCAACACTGATGAGAAACCCACGGGCAGTAATGACAAAATGCGTTCGATGCTTTCAAGATATGTTACACTTATCATCCTCAAATTTGTTGAGACTATCCTACACACCGGAGGTGGAAAATTGACACGCTTACAATTTGGTAGTGGCCTGTTGAGAAATATACCTCCAAGTTAAACTGTCACTCCCGCACGTCTACTTGTTGGTCTGGTTATAAGCTGGGTCCGGGATAGTTGCGTCTATAAGCAATTAGCGTTCTTAAATTCCGAGCTCGCTAAGCAGCTGGTTCTGATACAAAAATCAAAGACAGTGATGAAGACGATTTTCTCATTAATAAGATGTTACTATGCCAGAAAATTGTTGTCAACTACAAAGAATAACGCCAATCCTCGACGTTGGATCCACCAATTATGCCAGTTCCAAGACCATGGGATCATGCGAATACGACCAGATACAACAGTCACGTAGTAGCGGAACCACAGAGCGCAGGTGAAACCAGGGTACATATAAACGAGGGAACAGAAGTAGAGGGTGAGGATGAACTGGCTACGCGAGAACAAACTTCGATGAGTAAATCATATCAAACTTCACTAACACGTCGGGATTACCGCTTATGGGATAGACGATCTTTTGCGCGCGTAACTCGGGTGGTCGTGTCACTTTTTGCAAGGAATGCTGATAATCACTATCAAGCAGGTTTCGGACGTAAGATGGAACAGAGAGAATGGGATGAATAAAGACTTGAAGCCGTGGTAATCGACTTTCCTTCAAACACATGACAAACACTCAACGCAGGCAGCTACTTTAACACCCGTCCCCGTAACCAGCATGGCATCCAAATACTCAGGCAGATGCGGTTCGAGCGTGTACCGCGACCGGGTTCTCTTGCTCCTGAACTTTAACCGTTGGTGACGCGAGTATCCCTCGCCAGTTCGAGGAGACAAATGCACCTTACCCCTGTCCTGCGCTCGCCGTTATCTGTTTCCACATACACACAGCTGACGTGATCGTGGAAACTACTGACTATTCTACTTACAACCACCTTGGGCCAGAAGGACAGGGTCACTAACCTCCACGTTCCGTCTAACCCTGGTCCGCTTTTGGTACACCTAGCTCAAGTGTAGGTACTCCTCAATACGGCGCATCCAGGCGGTGAACCTTCGTAGCGATGTGATGCGACTGCACTGCAGGCCCAGGATTTGCTTTCGGTTTCGGTCTTAAAACCGATGGACCGCCCGGATCGCTGCATACTGGAACAAAAGGTATACCGTTCAAAATTCTGTTTGCTTCGCTTTAGCAAATGTAGACAGCTTCGTCCGACATCGCCGATTGCTTCACGACAGCATGTATGACTCGTTGAACCGTGGTAATAATGTGCCACCATATTCCACCCCAATGAACAGCGGGGGATTTAAATGTCAATCAGTACCGCAAACCACCAGAGTCCAATGGATTTCGTCGTGGTTACAGGCAATTAATTTCATCGTCAGCTCTGAGTTAGCGGCTACAATGCTGGACCCATTATCGATACATAAAATTTCCGGAACACCTCGATGGCCAATGAACCCTATTGAAGCCACTAAAAGCGAGCCATTTGACGTCGACTGTGCTACTTCTACATATGCAGCCCTTGTCCTTGAACACCCGTGAATAAACTTACCTCTTTGAAAATGATCCTCCTGATGCGAAACCCCAGTGGTCCAAAAGAACCCACGCCACAGGTTGTGATCGGAAAGCCATCAACGGGAAGCCGCCAATTGTTGGAACGGCTTTGCCGACAACATTTTGCATACCACACATTTCAGCGTGGCGCAGGCTAGCCATGTATATGACCACCAACAAACTCCTCCGATTGCAGCGGAAAACGTGACTGGCTCCGTGGGACCCCTGATCTCATGACACTGTCCAAAAACTATATCATTAAGTATTGAATCGTTCGCCAACGATCCAAGTCCACACCGAGTTACGAGTAACCTGTTGATCCAGTAAACGCCTCTCAATATTCAACGACAGAGATCATCTATCCTCAAAACGGTTAACGAGAAGGCGCTCATAATGACTGGATTTAATACGGTACTAATCGAATCAATGTACAAGAAAATTGTCTCTCACCTCGAATGTGAAAATCCTCAGAAATCAAAGAAAGTGCCCGCACAACAAATTAACAACCAGGCACCGATCAACAATGGTGGACGATGGAACGGGTTGAGCTCACTCAAACAAATGGTCATTAGTTTGGTCAGAGCAAAATGATTGTTCATGCATCGAGAAAAGACGAGAATCATACGTTACTCAAGAAAAAATATGGAAGAAAACTGTCTGATTTCTGTATTTGAAAGTTTACAGGGCTCGGACTAAATAGAGGTGAGGGAAACGGTCAAAGTTGGTTGTGTAATAACAAGGAGAAGTAATGTATCTCATTTGGGGAAAAGAGAAAAGCGTAGAGCCACCTTTCGACATCAAGCAAACCTCAGCAATCTCAAAATAACGCAACAAACCTTGACAAAATCAACATTAATAACACCACGGAGCGGCAGTATCGTCTGTCGAGTACCATGAGATAGCTTGGCTGAAAATACTCCACCGGAACAAAACATCGTTTGTGGTGGCAGGCTCTAGTCAGGCCGTCGTACCCCGTCGGCCCTTCGGAGTGTTCTGTGCAGTTCCCACTCAGTAGCCCTGCTGCTTCATCCGAACGATGGATTCAAACGCCGGATCTAATTCTGGATTGCGTAAATAACTAGGCAAAGCTCAACATTGTAGGTCATCCCTCATGAAGATAATATAATTCTTGGAACATGCTAACGTTGATATCTGGCAGAGTAGGGTTACCATCGTGAATAAAGCGAAATAAGTCCACTTACCATCGCATGCTACAAACACTGGCTACTGCCAGCACCTTTCTCAATTCCAGTTACACAGCTCGAAGCTGTTTGGGCGGCTTGTCAGGTGGCCACGAATTCTCTGGCTGGGATACTCATCCACGTTCGTATTTCTTGAGAACGAGCATGGCAGGTTCCTCGCAAAGCTACGCCCGCCGGATTTAACTCGGACGAAAAGTGTCGCCATGGACAATGTATTGTCACGACTCAGTCGAGCGTGGTTGCCTAAAAGTGTGACAGTGCGGTAGGAGGTGTTTCTCACGTACTTCAACACAGTGGCGGATTTTGTCCAACGTGTAATGTTATCAGTATTTAACTTGAGCTGGGTTACTGTAAACCTCATATTTGGTGGCCAATACTGCAGCTATGTGTTCTGACCCGTGGATAGACGAGGACTCCAAAGTTGAAACTCAGAACTATTCTTTTAAGAAGGAGCATAAGATCATGCCATCCCACAATATATCTTGGTGACAGCCGACAGCTCCGTAGACCTTCTCGCAAGCGTCAGAAAACGGATCTACCTCTGAGCGCGCTGGCGCTGGGTTTTGATACAACGTGGTGCGGTAACTGAGTTTGCTGTTGCTACGCCCCTTGACCACATTTCCAGTCTTCTCGGTACTTTTTGTCTAAGGGTGCATTTCATCTGATATTAGCGCCCTGTAAGCACTGAAGTAACCTCCGACCGCGGAGAACAAATGGAGCAGTGAACCGTAGAAACTCGTAGGCTGACACGATACAGGCCACTAAGTCCCTAGAGATGGACGGCTTCCTCGGCAGAGACACGCGAAACCCGGAACATCTTTCTGGCACGTGCCTCAGGCATCCTGTTTTATGACGACGCATTCTGAAACAAGTTGGAAACGCGTTTCCAGACGACCGGGAACATCTGCAGCTGAAATCCGTGTTTCAGAATCTAGGCGGAGGGAGCAAAACATGCGGGCTTCTCCCGTTAAAGTCTGGCTTTGGTGAGAACAATATCCAATATTTCTCAATAACACAGATGTCAGTTACATTTTCGTCTCACAAGATATGGTTGCAGTAATGCAAGACAACAGAGGTAGATGTCACTGAAATATATGCGGTGTGATGTGCACGGTGATAGGTGTTCACGGCAAGTTGAGAATTTTGGGGAAATGATGGGAAAACTGGGGAATAACCATGCTTCGGGGTGACATCGTGCACACCCTCAAGCAAGACAGCACTCAATTAGACCACCTTGACGACCGGCGCTCAGAAAAACCGTCGTTAAAACGTCCGCCAATGATTCGAGTTCACACCGGACTACGCCTCATCTATTGATCCAATAAACGTCCTTATCAATATCCAATGACAGACAAGACAATCTATCTTCCAAACGGTCAGCGAGAGGGCCCTCGCATAACTGGGTTTAATAGAATGTTGATTGAGTCAGTCTACAGAGGAATGAAATCTCTTACCTTGAATGAAATAACCTCAGAAAATGAACAAAAATTTACCCGTACAACGAATTCAACAACTCTGCACCGTTCAGTAATGAGGAAGGATAAAACGGAATCGAGCTCACTCAGACAAATGGGCTTTGGCTGGGTCGGGATGAAACGACTGTTCGCACATCGGGAGACGATAGTAATTATGGGCTACTGAGGAAAAAGTATAGCATGATAGAGTCAAATTTTGACACTCAGAGATTTACAAGGTTCAGACTGAGTGAGAGTGAGGGAACAGGTCGCAGCAGCTGGTGTAAGAATTAATGTGATAAATGCAATTTGATTTCAAGGGAAATATTGAATCATGGGCCACCTTTTGGCACTAGTAAAAGGAACACAGCAACCACAAGAATGATGCAACAGACCTTAACGAACTCAACAGCCGTCAAGCGCAAGGAGTGATAATCGGCGGTTCAAAGTTCAAGTAAATACAGGGTGAAGCATCTGAGAATATACAGATGCCTCCTTATCGGTGTGCTCGCTGAGTTATTCATAACTGAGAATTATTGTTTTACATGTCATCCCTTGATTCATCACCGAACTCTCTCTATTCTGGCTAAACTGTTAAATGCACAGTGTAACTGGGAGCCGTTGCTCATTCATGAAAGTCTCAGTAGTCACAGGCCTAATGCTGGAGCTCAGAACGTAGCTAGGTGCATAATCCGGTGGAACTAACCAGAAAAGCCCACGTAGTCCAGGGCAAGTGCGGTAAGGTTCTCGGTCACATGTTGGCACCGATAACTGCTCTATCTGATCGACTCAGACTGTAGTCCACGTCTGATTATGTGGCATACGTTCACACTGCACCATTTGAGTGAACTTAGCCACGAACCACGTCTAAGTATGCAGTTTGCGTTTATACCAGCAGTCGCTCTATCTGATTGGATTGCACCATGAACAACGTTTAGAACAAACGCTTGAGAGCAGTGGGGAAAATTTTTAATTGAGACGTTTGGGGTGCATGTTATCTGTTGTTCTTAATTCTGTTAAATGACACCTTGATAAGTATGTCTCTCAGCACCGCAATAGATCGCTGATGTTCTAAACGCCGAGTAATGACTGGTTGAATACTATGTCTCCCAGTGATCGACAGGCAGCTCGGGTTAATCTGTTTTAGTGCTGTGTTAAGTACGAAGGCTATACGGCCCTAGTCGAGTTAGAAACGATTCAGTAGAGTAAACAGAATTAACGTTCGAAGGTTCTCAGTAATGCAATGGGAAATGATACCCGTTTTTACACTGTTCCATGTGCTTCGAAGGTAGAAACAGTCCGTAGACCACGCCAAATCCTTCCCAGAGTAGGCTGGACTCCGACGCACGCTCTCATTGAGCTGGGTCTGCGCAGGCCGGCAAAAAACATCGCAGTCAGATTTTATTTGCACAGAATCATTTTAGCGCAATCCAGAGTCGATTCCGAGATGGCTTCAAATATGTTTCAGTAGGCCAGTCAAAATCCACGCTAACGACAACTTCCTTATATTCTCATCTTTTCTCTGCAACGGCTAAGATAATGCGAACTTTTTGTGATCCAATTCTGACAGAGCTCTGAAGTTCATTAGTATTTTTCACAAGCTCCTCCTGCCAATGATCTTTCCTAGCGTGCAATCTTATTTGACATGAACGAAGAAGCTGATTTAACACGACCGATAATCTTTCTTGAGGCGTTCAACACGAACGCTTCCAAACGATCTGAAATTGACCAGTTTAAAGATCAGCATGGGACACCTTGAATGAATAATCATATTAACCTTGAGGCCGACATACCACCCCAAAATTGCCATTCACGTAACCACTGAACACGTTGAAATCAGCAACACCATACGTGCCGCGGCAATAAAAAATTATAATAATTCTGAAAATTGCACAATAATAAAGTTCGTGGTGCTCAGCCGAGCAGCAGTTGATTTCCTATCGGTGGAATGCAACACTATTCCGAGCTCTCTGAGTGCAATTATTGGTTCCTCATGCACACGCAAGCAACATGTGAATCGCGTGCCGGAAAATCTTAAGCGGAAAAACTAAAAGAATTCAGGGCTGAAGAACACGAATCAAGAAACAATCAGACAGACGTGAAGAATAATAGCGCGACACATCGAAAAATCTAAACGTCAGTTGGAATCACCTGGATATCTACAAGATAGAGCGAATAAAAAATGAGAGCCAGTTGGTAAAAAAGTGACATTTTCTGAAAGCCCATTGTAGACCTAAAGGCGGCACCAAAAGTTTGACCACGATTCTGATAAATGTCCAGTCCGTGAGGGTCATTCGCCTCAATACTTGCTCATGGTCGCTCAACAAGGTTTTCAGCAGTGACAGCTTCACTGCGTAAAAATAAACCCTCTGCGAAAAACGCATTATAGACTTTTACGCGGCTCTTGTCGAAGTCTGGGACGTTTCTACATCTAGAACCGTGCCTACTTCCCGGAATATTCAAATTAGAAGCCGAGTGACTGACACCCAAGTACGTTGCAGGATAATTGGAAAATGAGGTGCAAATAAAGCGCGACAAAATGTAGAACACTACAAACCAGCCATGAAGCACACGGAAATTTGGTTAACCATTCACCGTGGATGTAGGATAAATTAACATTTCCAGGTTTCACTGATAAATACTGGAGGTAGGACAAAAGTATGAATAGCTGAGAGACTCAACGTATATTATGCTCGGGTTGCAACAGGTCACGCTCAGCGCTAAACGACACTGATCCGTAGAAAGAACCAGGGAAGTTCAGCATCCGAGCGTACAACACACGCGTAATCCGGAACTATTCGTTACATCATTGGCGCGCACAGGTTGACGAGCGTGCAAACAAACAAATGCGGCCGCATGAAACAAGCAAATGGCAAGTAAGGTTTCCTACAGTCCCCTGCATATCGTGAACTGGGACTCTGGGAGGAGTGATGCATATCGTACAGCAGGCAGACTGAGGTTATCTCCAGATCACACAGTCCTCTTTCAGAAGGTAGTTGACAGCACGGCCCTCCATCATACGTGGATATCAGCTATGGCCGGCAACACTTGGTCTGGCCCGGTTGTTGCCGCAGCAGGCTGCGCTTTGTTCTGCACATCCAGGACTTCACAGGCGGTAGGGTACTTGTTCCTATAGCTCCCGGCGTGCTCCTGCTCAACTGTCATCTCCTACGAATGTAGCATGTAAGTCGGCCTTTTCCGCTCTGATTATCTATTGCACGCGTGGACCAACTTGGGGGCAATGCGGGCGCACTGGAGAACTGCATTTTGCGAAGCTAGGGGTTCCAGTAACAGTTTGTGAAAGAAAACAACACAAACAAACATGAACCCAAGGCTCAGTAAGCCACGCACACGACTTACGCAAATCTAAACCACAACGTCGCCAACACCATAGTAGCACACTAAGTTACGCAGTTCGAATTCAAACTATGCGTACCCGCCGGTTCCGACTGTGTGTTACAAAATGTCCAAACGAGTGGGAGAAAACGTTCGCGTGTTGACGTCCTCGTATGGAGATCGCAAGGGTAGCAGAGCAGTGTGTGAGTCGCGGGCAGACGACAGTGGAAAGCAGACGGGTTGGGTCCAAGCACACTTGAAAGTGGCAAACTGACGTGCTGAGACACGGAATGTGAAGGCCGGTAGAACGCTATTTTGATATTTTTGAAAGGTTTGCGCCTTTCCGTGTTTTACAAAATTGCGATTATTTTGGGCTCTTCACCACTAAAATTAAACGGGATATATCAAGCGTTAGCCCTCTGGGAGACGCTTAGGCCAGTGTATCCCTCGCCCCAGATGTGTTACGATGGGTGGTAGCGTCGTTGGCGTAGCAGTGACGTCTTCTGATGGTAATGCGCTAGGGCGTGGCTAAATAGAGGTGGTTGCTGACCCGTGGACGGGATGTACGGATCATTAGAGGTTTCCCCAGTTCTCTCAGAGTAAACAGGCTTCAAACGATCAGCGCCAGTCACTTCCCTAATACTCCGAAACTCGAGCCCATGAGCCTGGTCCTCCTGTTGGAGTGCCTTGAAAAAAACAGTGAAATCTCTTAAACGAGCCTCGTGAGCCATCCACGCGAAGAAACACACGCGTGCAGTGGTGGAGGTCGTTGAGACCGAATACTTCAGGCTTTGTTCTAGTATTTCCGTTAAACGGAGTCGGAGCATCTGCTAAGAGGGATGGTTGGTGTAGGAAGTATAATTTCGGTGAGCATCAGCGGCAGAAGAAGAGTAATCATCAGTAAGAAGCCGCAATTGGCCATGGAGGAGTGAGACGCTGGAGTTGGCCTTGAGATTCACGCAGATGCTGAACAAAATCACTGGCAAGGTTTCCGTTCAAAGGATTTTCTCTACGGCTGCTGGTAGTTGTTGATGAGAATGCTCCAACACGCCGTTTGCCTCCGGTTGTCACTGTAAACGGTCGGCCCTGGGATGCAACTCAGCGCTCAGCGAATGCTTGCGTCACGGTCTTCGAGCGGACGTCCGCTATAAGGACAGACCCCAATGGTCTCGTGAGCCGGTTTACCACCATCAAAATAGAGGTCACGCTGTTAGAAATCGAATACATGCCTGCGATATTGATATCGAGGTGCGCGAGTCACGGTGTATTTGAAAAATATCGGTCGTTCGGAGCCCAAACGTGGTGGTGTACCTTATCTTGTCATCAAGCTAAGCAAGATCATGCTCACGGGCGGACGTCCTTTTGATTACTGGGTCAGACGTACGTAGCGGTGAAAAATTTGACCATGGCGTAGATGCTGGGATGTTTGACGCAGGTGGTGTGTCGAACACGCAACGTTTAAAGACGGAGGGCAAGACCGGACGTGGGTGTCAACGGAAGTGTCGCGTAAGTATATTTCGAGTGCCGTTGATAAAGGCAAGTCAGAGAGGCTCAATGATGGCTGCACGTACGATGCGCAAAAACCTCTTTTCCTGCGTCACGTATCAGCCACAGCTGACAAGTCGTCAGCGTCCTAATCACATGCTGATAGGTATGACAAAGCATTGACTACAGCGTCATCAACGTTATCCCATTCTTAACGCCCCTTTTAATACAAACACCCCACACAGTATTAATGCTCACCTAAATTCTTTCCGTGATCCCTTTGCGGACAACATGCAGGTAGATATGATCAATCTATCTCAATCTCACCCTTTTTTATTGCGTCACACCCCGTTCAAACCTCCCCTGCCCAGTCCACCTCGCATAACCCCATTGCCCAATTCACCTTACTGACACGTTTCCAAAATCTTCTGTCATGGACTCAGACGCAGGGGATATTCCATTAGTTATCGATGCGCTTACCGTAACCGCCTCAGACCAAGGGACGTTACCAAAGTCTCTGAATCACAAAGACCCTTCTGCTTCGGACATTTTCAAAGGTCTTACAATGAAGTCGAGTAAGGAAAATGCAATAAGTTTATTGCTTTTGAATGCACGCTCACTGGTCAATAAGATGCAG
>QNGE01008406.1:0-17221 GCA_008508345.1 Paragonimus westermani
GAGTCGCCCAGATATTCGGTTCAGCCCTGTTTCCATCCGCTCTGATTCAACTCGATCCTCCTGCTCCTGTTGTTTCGCTGTCTTTTGAGCCCAATTGGAACTTGACGGCGATCGGGACGCACCATGGATTTATTGTGGTCGACATGTTGTTAAGGGCAGCCATTTATACTGACTTCTTTCTTGCGAAATTCCCTGCTGCGGAAGCCTCATTGAAGTCCAGTCGTCCAGGAACCGGTGGGTGTAGGGTTTTCTCAAACCATATTCTTCGTTATTCAACTTTATTCGCACTAAAAATTCTATTAGTGAATCGAACGCATGTATTTCTCCAGCCATGTGACCTATACAACACTCCCAGACTACTACGTAAACATCTTGGCGTTGTGTTCTTTCATTTTACCTAACAGCGGGCTATTGTGCAATGAACGTTCTGTTTCTGTTCATAGCGCGAAGATTTTTAGATGCGTTTATGTAGCGTTTCTCTCGTCATGCTTTCAGTATTGTGTTGTTTGCATATTCTTTGCAGCCATGCAAAACGCAATCGTCGCACGCGGCAAACAGATTACTGCAACCATGCGGCAATCCTTCCGTCGCCTTAAACACCTGCGCACATCGACCTCCTCGGCTACGCCTGTCAAATCATCGGAAGAAACGACGAATGAGCAGGCATCGCTGCCACCAGAAAGCCCAGTTACTACGGAACAAGGAACTACTGCAGAGGCCACATCTAATCAAGACGCAGAATCTACCGCACAAGAAGCAACCGAGCAAACGACAGATAAACCTGACCCGACCGAACCTGTAATCGACGCTCCTGTCGAGACCCACCCGGAGCCAACATACTTGTATCCGAATGAAATAGGCTGTTCCGTACGGTCATTTCTGTTTGCGGACACATATCTTCTCTCCCCGATACCGGCCACAGCCCAAAAGCCAGCTACATTTCCTCCTCGGACGCCATCTTTGTGGGTGGGTACCGCCACCGGTCGTGTAATGGCTCATTCTTTGAGCTGGGAAGATACTAGTGGTCCTGTTACAGTTCAGGTGCATAAGGAACTACAACTGCAACATCATGCCCCTGTAATTGGACTGTGTATACTGGACGCTACCAGCAAGGCTCCAGTTCTAACAAGCTCGCGAACTCGGTAAGCGGATTTGTGGACTTCAGCGCGTTTCCGTCATATTGGAACCTACGTCATTTCCGATTTAGAATCGTGTCAGGTGTTACTTCTGAGTATATTGTATAAACGAGTGTAAAACCAAACGTGTGCACGAGCTAGATTCAAATGACACTAAATTTTGCGCAAGCTAACTTCAAGTTAACGTCTTTGACATTCACCACCATTGAAAACAATGCATCTGTTTAATATCGATGCTTTGTTACCCTCACAACGATATTACAAAGAAGCATATAGGGCAAAGAGCGGTGGGATTTATTTCCTAAGACTTCTACCTTTATGCTCACACAATCAGTACTATTCGTTCATTACAACCATGAACCGCCACTCACCGCAACAGTGTCGTTGAATAGGTTAGAATGACAAATGGCTAAAGTGAATAAAAGCAAGGTCAGACATCAGAACTAGGAATATGGATGACTGCGGCGCTTTGCCATCTCGATCAGTGTTTCTGACCGGAAATTTGATCGATTACAAAATCCCCATATTGCATCTAGGTGCTTACAACCGAACAACTGAATTGCAGGGGCGGTGGAGACGGCAAGAGGTTGGGTGAGTAGCGAGGACCTCTGTCCAGGAAACGGGCACTGCTCATTGTGAGCACGAAATACAAGAGCCCTGACTATTCAATTACTTAAAGTGGATAGGTGTCGTGCCCGGTTGGAGTCTTCTTAATCGTTTAATTCGCTAATTAACAATGTTATCCGAGATGACAGCACGCTCCAATCACTGGCGTACCTGCATTCATTTCTAGCTCTTCTGTTTAGTCCTATTTTATCCTTGTTAAAGTTTTCCCTCTAGGCTGTTCCGCGTCACTGTTGTGACAAGCGGGGCTCATGCCATAGTACCTTCTGTTATGAGTGAATAAATATATCCATTATTCACACCTAATGTCGAATGTCAATGCTCTAGAATTCAAAGGTGACCTTACGTAAGACTTTCATTCACCCTTAATTTCGGTTTGAGGATTTCATTCAAAACCGTTGCGGACCACATATGTCCCGCTTTAATACTTAACAGGCCTCTAGGTGACCTTTCAAATTCTTCACCACAACGATGTTTCCCTTCTTGATTTCAATGACGGTGAGGATATACCACCCCTTAGGGCGATTCACGGACCTAGAGGACTAAATGGGAAAAAAGGAAGAGTGGAAGGTAGCAAAAGAATGTTTCAAATTTCTGCACATGCGTATCTAGAACTCTCGGGTGGTTTTCAGCCCGTTATTGTTTAGCCAACATTATTGCTCCAAGCATATCCATCGTGTTGACCCTTGGAAATATATAGTTCACTCTTGGAAATTGAAAGAATACCTCGTGACTAATGTTTGTCAGCGGTAATTCCCGTTCTCAACAAGGGATATCAAAATATTTGATAACTGCCAGGGCTTCAGTTTGATCTCTGTCGAGTCCAAGTTAATCATGCCGGCTTTACTAAACGCAGGTGTACTACAATCAAGATTCCAGTCAGCTGGATGGTGCATTGACCACACTCCGATTCAGATGTACGTAATATTTTTCACTACTGTCTCCTTCGCAAAGAAGTTCCAGAAGAATACGTGAATCTGTTAAGATCATTGTGTGCTCACTCCACAACCAAATTCGCGGGCAACTGCCTTTAGTGTTCGCTAGAGGTGTCCTCTGTTCTGTTCAAATTTATCATGGATGACATTCTTGAAGGTACGCCTGAGGAACCCAACGGGCTTGATGTTGAGTTTATTTCTGTAACCAAGTTGACCGACGTGGAGTATACAGATAATACTGTCTTGCTTGGCACCTCTACCGAAGGCACACACCATGATAGGCGGGCTGAACGATCGAGTTGATTTTTGTGGGATGTGTTTTGCAACTTCAAATTTCTAAATGCTGCTTCAGGTCTGTCGTGTTCCCCCGTTTTTATTTCAAGTCAAATCCGCCTGAGACTAAGCAGGTTTGCGTATGTGGGTTACATTATCTCGCCAGCTTGCTGGTAAGTTATCAACGGGCATCGAAGGCTGGTGTCACCTTTGTCAATCTGCGTTATCTTTGACGTCGAAACGAAGTCCAGTTGTCCTAAAGAGAGAGGTGCATAGTGCTGGTGGCCGTTCTGTTTTGTTTTGTGGTTCAAAAACATGATTTGCTTCCGACGAACATATCAACAGAGATGCTGTGTTTGACCATCTTTGTCCCCGCCACTCAGTCCACATCAAATAGGATGATCGCGCGTGCAGCGCGGTCGTTCGCCAGCACCTATTTCCTAACCCTCGGGACATATGGTCAATTGGTCAACTAATCAGGTTGCACAATCGGCTATGGTTAGATCATGTACTTCGCATGCCCACTGAACGTTTGGCACACTAAGCGTTATTAACCGAGACCACCAACGGTTGGGCAGAGTCGTGCTGGGGTCTAGCAACAGTCTCATCACAAAATTTGGAGGCACTGACGGTCCCATTGAGCAAAATGGGTAGTTGTCGCCCATTCCTTTGGGGACCTCGTGCTCACTCAAAAACAGTCTTAGATGGCAGCTTGTCAATTAGAGGCGTGCCTAGACCCACAACATTACAAGTTCCACTGTCTAGCCTGGTTTTTATCCACCTTCATCTTTCTCCATACGACTTTTATTCTGGGACATTTCACGGCGCTGTTGCGGTGAGCGGCGGTTCTCGTCAGACATTCTCATCGTTGTTAGCAAACGTATGTTCCATACGTGCACAGACTTACCACAGTTGACCATCGTGGTTTTCATCCGTATCAGTTTAGATAAGCTCATGAGCTTCACTGCTGTTCACCAGCGCGTGCTTCGAGGTGCCCCCATACGGGATGATTTGGTCACAACAGAAATCGGTTTAAACAGTCCGTATGTCAACAAGGTTTGTCGTGCCGGGCGCTCCTAGAAGCCATAACAGTGATAAAATTACGAGGTTCTCAGCCAATAATGCAGTAACGGATCACTAAGATTCCTACAGCTCTGTTGAGTGAAACCTGCAACCTCTCAGTGAGTTTGAACCGCGCTGTCTAAAGCAGTCGTTGTCGTGTCTGCATCGTAGCCGCTGTTTATGTTTAGTTTCTGCGATATTTTTTGGAGAATTTTTATTATCAGTTTAAACCTCAGTGTCATCCAGCTGAACTGATTATATATTTTGTTTGAATATTTAACGCATTATTTTCGAACGATTCACCTTTGTGTTGCAGTAACGGTTTTGAACTGGCACCCAAACCGATCACGGAACCCGAAGCGAACGTTGAACCTCAAAATGAGGAAGGTGCTGCCGTTGAGAAATCCGAAGAACCGGTCGAAACGGCTACCCCAGCCACAATTCAGGAAGTACACCAGCTTCTACTTTGTTCTGAAGAACAAGTCAAGTTATTCCAATTACCATCATTGCGAGCCTTGCACAAGCAAAAATTCGTTGATCGCTTGCGTCTACCAGGCCACACTGGTAGTAGCGGCACCAGTACCTCAGTGACAGAACCTATACCATCAAAGCCTGAAAAGGAGAATGTGGAGGCTCCTCCAGCTGAATCAATTGGGGAGGCAAGTACTCTGTTATGTGATGTTCCGTGTACTACTGCTAATGGTACTCTATCAGCAAAGTCCGATACATCCAAATGTCTTCCTGGATCGAATATTGCAACTGCCTAAAATTCCTCGTAGATTCTATAAAGCCATTTTCTGTGGTCACCTGTGCGCACCGATGGTGTCACCTCGTTTAGTGACGCAACGTTCGAGCTTAAATTGATCAGTTCGGCGAGTAACTGAATATCAAAAGGTATATATATGTATATAAAATTTCTGCCGAAGCGAAAGCGTATTAACTGACTCAACTACGCTATCAACTGGCTCAAGATGAAACGGTTATGTCAGTCCGATCAACTCATCCAGGAACAAGTCAGCCTGGAAGGCTCTGAACAATTCCCACCTAAACTGAACCTAGGTTTCTTCTGCTTCTGTGCTACTTTCCAATATTGTACAACTTTCTAATGTGATGTTTCAACGAAAGCTTAATTTACTGGCGGTAACGGAGCTATGAATTAGCTGTTACCTGTGCCTAGGCTTTATAGATCGGAGTTGAAACGGTACTAGTACCCGGGCAAATGAATGAGCTAGCTCAAAGCCACCAGGCGCGTCTGCAGGCTGCAGATTGGAAAACGATGTTTTCCATGAGGGTTAACTGCCAAATAGGCAGGGTTTTCTCGGCATACAAGCAGACAATGAGCTGTAGTACCGCTAAAGCGTGATAGATTCACGTTTGGCAGCCACGTCTCTTACAGAGTGTCACATGAAATCCATGAAGGTACTAAGACATTTCGCATGTTTCCCAGCCACGAAAAAGCTTCAGGTGCTCCAGCGGTAGAACGCACCCCCAGACAGCAAGTCGTCCTTATAACGAGAGGAAGTCGGTCTCCGCCAACCATGAAAAAATATTGAGGTAGACATATGAATCAGTGTAGTGATCACAGGCTCCAACAGGTGTTCGAGTACATTGGATGACTGGACCCCCCCTCGGAGGACGTACGAACGAATGTGGTCATGGGCTCCTGGTGACAGGAGGCCGACATCACAACCCTGTTGGGCTTGGATTTCGTGACTAGGAGGGTCTGCTACATCAGATCCGCCTTCCTTGGTGAATCCTTGAACCCTCGCGCTGTTTCTGTTTCAAACTCGTTCAAGGTGCATTAGGCATCCCGGATAGATGGACTCCATCCGAAGGGTATATGAACCGACCTGCTATTAGTCGCTGACCCCCCAATGGATTGTGCCTCCTTCTGACTTTCGCCTCACTTTCTCGTGAGTTGAGTTTCTTTTGAACCGAAGGCTCCTGGCAGTGCCTTTCAAGACAGCCCCCTTCTTCAGCCAGGGCAATCGAAGAATTCCCTTCCTCCACAATTACGAATTTTCGTTTTATTGTTGTTGTCGTAACTCTTTAACTGAGATGTCAGCGACCGACTTTGCTGCGATGCCTTATCCCACCGCACTAAATCCGGGCTGTCTCATTTTCCGCTTTTTTACTAAGTAGCTCTTTACTCGGTGGCCCCGAATCTCGGCTTCGGACAAATCTTATTTGTTGCTCGCGGCGATAATCATAAGCATCATATTGGTGTGCCAAGCACCAAGGTGATATCTTTTTCTGACCACCACAAACCATTGCTTGTTTCTCGGACATCTATTTAAGCTTTTCATCCATACTGTTCGAAAACATACGGATAAGTCAACAGGCAGTTGTCACACTTTGGACGCCCTCGCCACCGATCTCTGCTCTTTTGTTGAAACTTGGCCCCAGAATTCCTCCACAGTGCTACAACTTTAGTCTCCGTCGACCACCCCACTATGAGCGTGTGATGTGCGATTGTCTGGAGACCGTGCGGCTGAAACCAGGTAATGGAATTGCCCTGGGTGTATATGCAGCTGTCGGACTGGGAGACACGATTAGAACATTGAGAAGCATTCACCGCAAACACTGCCTGTTTAACATTGTGGCATAGTCCCACACAGGCTGTAGTCTAGACGCAATCAAGGATGATACCTCCAGCCCACCAATCGTTTGCACACTGCGCAGCGAACGGACCGGAGGCTTGAACGCTCAAGTAGGCAAACTAAGCGCCGACGGGGTGATTTAGGTGGTCCATACTATTACGGCAGTCGCCGAACGGACAACGACGACCGTTTGCTGCCGTCCTCTGATGACAACGGTCTGTTTCTGGCGAGTACTAATTTTCAGCGTTCTAGACATCAGTGCGCCATCTGGCAACCTCCACCGCTGATTCAATCGTGGACACAGGTTGACCACATGACCTTCAGCTATCGTTGGCTTGGATGTTTCCAAGATTGCAAGTCATTTTGGTGCATCTGCGTGGGCCCCGATCATGCATTGTTGTATGCCCAGTTGGAATTGCGCATTGGTTGAAGGCAACAAGTTGACGTGTCCAGACTAGCAGGGTCCAGCCACTCTTCAGTTACCAGGACGCGCTTGTCTCTAGTCCAGGTCCCCACTCGCCCGCCGATATTGAAGCACTTTGAGCACATACACAGCATTCAATGCATAACTGCGGTACTACCTCGCGTAGTACTATTGCTCATTTATTTGCTAACCGCTGGGTCTCTGTGCGATCACTTGGACTTCCCGGCGCTCGCCAGAACGTTGCATCAGCGACGGGAATAATTCAGTTCGTGATGCTACTCGTTTGGAACTCCAGAAATTGGTGTGAGAGGATCGCGAAGTGTGATGAGCACATCGCGTTATCAAAATAAAACAGGCCGCTGCTACTGGCAATTCTTGAAGACTTTTCCATCTTATCCGAACACCAGGTAGCTGGAGGCCAGGTGTAAACGATGTAATCAGTGAAGCCAATGGTGAACCTGTCTATAACCCTCAGCCACAATTAGGACGCCGGGCTGAGCATTTCCAACAATAGTTCAGCTGATCGCACCGCTTTTATTTTCGCCTTCGAACTCCCTTTGTGCTGATTGGTCTGTTACCATTTTTTCGTCATCGGAATTGGATGCCACAATTGAGATCAGGCTAGTAAAACGTCACAAACCACTCGACCCAGAAAATCTCCCTTTTACCCTTTTTATAAATGGAAGCCCAGCCTTTGTTGAGGATCTGATGATTATTCTGGAGAGTATGGGTCAGTGAAATCATTTCAACTAACTGGATTTTGGTTAACATCAACTCCTGTTCTTAAAAACGGCTCACACACTTCATGTGTAAACCGTCTTGGGATCAGCCTGATTCCTGTTAGATTGAGGTTGCCTGCAGCCACTGTATTTCGCAGACGAAGCGAAACATGCGAACGACATCCGTTGGCGATAAGCAGAGTTTCGCCGTAACCGCAGCTGTACTAATCACACTTCCACACTCTGTCATTTGTAAAGAAAGCCGACAGTTTTTAAACAGGCGGGATCATCGGTTCAGTTGATAGAGCTGCACTTTGGGGCTGTTTTTCGAACAATAGTACCCGTGAAGCATATCGACATCCTAGAGTAAGCCTTTACAGACTGCGAACCTAATGGTTTAGAACTGCTTTCAGGTACTCAGCTTCGACGCACTGAGTGTACATAGGATGTTACGGTAGTCTGTGTGAGTCCACAGAGAGCCCAGAACACCTTAGACTAGAGACTTCGGTTCGTCAGTTTGGTATAGTCTTTGCACTTATCAAGGTTGAGGTGTTGTAAAACTGTCAGAACTTTGAACCTGCTCTCATTCTCGGTGGTAAGCCGTCGGAGGTGGTCAAGAAAAGCGTGTACCTTTATAGCTGTGTCAACGTTGCTGAAGTGTCAGATGAGACCGGATAGCGTTTGCCAACTTACCCTCATCCGTGGCATCCGTATGACACTAGTCTTTCTGTAAAAGGGCGAGCGGAGAGTGTTATTGTAATGACGGTCTTATTGCACACCGAGAAAGCCTGGTCACTCTGCTCGTAGGATGTCCGGTGTCTGTTTTTGATCTCCGGTGTCTCCGAAGCACTAATGGCATGCAGTGCGAACATCGTGCCAGCATTCTTAAAGTTCACTGACTTGTCTTCGAGGTGGACTTACTCTGTCGACCCCTTACCCACACTCATCCCATCTCAGCCTTTGCTGGGTTGGTCATATCTTGTGAATGTCAATCCACCACGCGCCACACCATGCCTTGTTTGTAAGGGGTAGGTTAAGCTGGGAGCGGCAGTCCGGTAGCCAGCGTATAACTTGGGCTGGGAGTATAAAGGCATTGACACTGAAACTTACTTTATTAAGACGTTTCCGGCATTCTAAGTGGAATCTACGACCAATGAATAACTTTTATTGAGGACACTGATATAGTGGGAAATGGATATCAACGGTGCTCGTGTTGTGAGTCTCTGTGTGTATCGGTATGTTTTCTACTTCTGTATCCTTCCCCTTCGCGTTACACAAACTCCTCGTGTGCTGTGACACGTTTACCATTTAATTTAGTTCTTTCGTGCTAAATGTATAGGTTTGCAGACTCAAAAAATGGGGTCTCCAAAGTTTGAAAGTGTTTGTAAATTTCGACGTGGCTTCAGCATGCGAACCTTGGTTGACATAGTAATGGCTTGGACGAAAACCGGCCCGTGCTTTTCTTCTCGATCTCCCAAAACGGAACTGATCTGTGAATGACCCATTGCTTTTATTGATTGAATTCAGCGCGTGTGTCACTTTCTCCGTACTTTTTACTCGTTAACTCTTGATCAAAACGACATTTGGCCCCAATGTGCAAGTTCGTCTTACTTGTCCAAACTGGCGATTTCATCACTAGTGTTTTTATCTAGGATGATCGCGACCGAACACAGATGTTGGTAGTGTGATAACTGAGCCTCCATCCTCGCGGGTACATATCCACACGTCAACGGTGTTTGAAGTTCACAACAAATTGATCTCATTTGATTTGTACCCATCGAATGAATCGACTGCGGCTGTGAGTACGGTGTTCATTATTTTGGTTTAATTAGCACTGCTCGTGACAACCTCGTCGATATCTTTGTCTCGATTCTTTGCACAACAACGATTTCCGCTTAGTTGAGGCATCATTATAGACACTGTCAATAAATTGAGCATTCAACCACATTCAGTTACCATTGTGCTTTATCGTCAAGTCACATTCGTCAGAATTTTTCAAATATTGCTCCCAACAGAGCCCTGGTGGTATTGGTCTGTGGGATCTTAAAATGTAGCTCTATTGACCGGAGATTAAGCTGCGGACTGGCCAAGATGATTGATGAAACGTTCTGTTTATATTCGTACCGGTCGGCCTCGAGGTATTCAACGGATCACTGAACCGGTTTCTCCTTGGTGCTATCGTCCCGTAAAAACCGTAACTCAGACGCAGTTAATCAACATTGTAGTCGATTGTTCGTCTGTGTTGAGATAGAATTCGACATACTCAATATATCTTGTTGATTGTCGGTTTTTATCCTGTTACCTTTAACAGTCTGACCTTAAACCTTGTGGTGCGCACCAACCGCACCGGAAGTCCCTCACTGGATTCGGCGTGCAAGCGTTCGCACGCGGAACGGCTGATCAGCCTCGGACAGAATGGAACGTGGTCGTAACCAGGCACGATGGAAAAGCTTTCGTTCTATCGTTACCTAATTTGCGTAGATTGTTCAAAGGTGAGTGTCAGTGAGTTGTTGATTTAGAACCCAAACAGTGTTTTGCGGATATAGTTTTAGCTTTCGTTTACCCAATAACTAGGTTTGATTGTAACGGGTATAAAATTGTTGCAGCGGCGTTTAAGGCTTTTCATCTCTAATGTATGTCGTAATCGCGTTTCACAATTTCAAACTTCACTTTTCTCAACGCTAAGCGGAAGTATCCGTTTATTTCGAAACAAACATAAAGTACGGACTTAAATAATTTAACCCTTGTCATTATGTGGTAATTTCCGAAGGCTTCGTTCCTCTACGAAAGTATTCTGTCCCAAAATTAAGTTTCAGTTGCATGCATGTGTCTTCACCTCTCAGCCGTATCCATGCATGCTATGGTTCATTTTGCCGTTGGTCTTGACGGTAATCTACGAGTTGGTGGATTGATAAGAAAGTTTTGGAAGCCACGCCGTTAACCGTCTTCGTAGTGTTCTGCGACTCAACGTTCACTCTTTCTCCTTTGCTGCTAGTCGCTCCGTTTGTGGATCCCTGCGCTCAGCCTCTGCCGTGTGTTGCCAGCTTGTCGTACGCTAATTTCGTTTTCTGGTGTACGAGCTGCCAACTACTTGTGACAGAACTCGCTCCAATTCCGCGCCTGTCTTCGCCCGCTTTCCTCATAGCTGGGGCTCCAAACACCCTAGCAGCCCATATTTCTCTTCCTTGTTGGGCTCGTCCTCATCAGCCAGCTGTTGAATCTGAGGAGAAAACTGACGAAGTGACTGCGGCCGTCAAAAATGTGGATGCATTAGGAGCTATGGTGGGTGTTTTTTTAGGATTAGTGCACGTAAATCGTTCATCACTGCAGTTGGCTTCTGTCCTTAAGACAATCAGTTGTTCCACACAAGACCTTTTATATCATGACGTTAAACACGTTGTGATGCATATGCCACAAGCTTTCCCCTTTATGGAAAACCGGTTGTTAATCATTTGAGGCCTAGCTGTTTAATAAATTATTTGTCGCTCTTTCCCCTCTTCCGTTGTTTGATGGTTAATCACGAATATCAACTGCCCGTATTTCGCATGTATGCGCTTTCCAGGTTGTGGAACCTCAGCCGTGTACTGATGGCACTGTGAATGGATCGACCGAAGTGCATGCTGCAGAAGCAATGGAAACAGCTGGTCCCTTAACTGAGCGGTGTTACTCCAGTGTTGTTCCCCACGCTGGTGATGTGACAATGGATTCAATCAAAGAGTATTTGAATGGGTATGTCGGTCTCGTCTATAAACCGTCATATTTCCGTCTGTATGACCATAGTGTTTCCATTTCTACTGGGTTACCATCATTACGTCATTCATTATTAAAAACGATGAGCCCCACCAGAAGGATCAGTGCCTAAGGGAGGGATGGTTGTTTCTTAAACTTGTTTTACTTGTGGAGCCAATTTTTCAGTGCAGCCTGACGGGATACATGTAGTATCGCTCTTCCGATAACGCGTTATCCAACTGCTTCCGATTCCCCTCCTCACTTTTCCCGATTCCCCCGCACCTTCAAGTGATTCCCTTTCTGATTATTGTTTTCTCATGGCAAGGCAGCACGTAAACGGTGGCACTTTTAATATTCGAACTCTTCAAAAAATTAGCCCACGGACTGTTTTGACCAGCACCTTCTCAAATCTGGGACTTCCGGTGCCACATCCCTAAGATACGAATTTACGGTTGTATGTTATTTAGGCTCTCTAAATGACTGTCGATTAAAGTGTCTCAGTTCCCCTGGTATTGCTGAAGCTGAATCGTGCAATCCAGCTGCAGTTAGGATCACATCAAGTTTCAAAGCAGATCAGTGTTTACCCACTCGGATTTCAGTGATAAACCTCTTGAGCCCTGTTAGACCTCACCCATCAGTTCGACCTGAAAAGCGTTGCACGGTCGTTACCTCGAACAGTTGTTTCTATTCTCCTAAGGTTGCTTCGTGCGCTGCTGTCGTTGATCTTCTAAGGCAGACCAAGCGCTCGGAAACTCGTGCTACCAAGTGTTTTGACCGTCCAGCTTGGTTGTCTGTGTAGGAGAGGAGTAGCTGGTGGCTGAGCAGAACGCGGTGATGATAGTAAGCGACCACTATATATATTACCGAATCTCAACACGAGCGGAAGGATTGTCACATAGAGATCCCCGCCATATGTAGCCTAGCTGTGAACTCGAATCAACAGTATTTTAGCCAGTTAAAGGCAGTTTCAATTGTTTAAAGACTACCACACGTTTTCCAGTAATTTCATAGGCTCTGTTCTGTCACTTATAAGTTGTGCATTCTTGGATGCAAATCAGTTTACCATGTCGAACAAAAAAGATGCGGAACGTTTGCCAAGTGGCAGCGACGACCAGATTTGTCCTGGACAACTAAAGTGAACGAACTCTACCAGAAACAAACCACAGGGTATATGAAAGCTTAATGTGGAGAGCTATATTTCGAAGTTGTGCATTTATGGCGGATTTCTATTTCTGTCACGTCGTTGGACTTCGTGGCGGCGTCGCTCGATTCCCCTAGAACTTGGACGTAAGCTGGCTAAAAACACACGCAAGGTCAGTGCGCAGCGTCATTTGATCGAAAGAGCCTTGTTACTATTTTCCCTGATTTGTGGTTGTGTTGGCAGTCTACTCATTGTTAATGAGACCATATTTGAAAGGATTAGCTCATCTATCATATCAATTTCGTTGGTGTACTAAACATTGTGAGGGAATTTTCAGTTGGCTTAAATTGGATCACTTATTCAGTGGGTTCTAGACTGCTCTGTATTGCATTGTAATATTTTTTCTCCCGAAAAAGAAGTGCTTTTGGACTTCAAACTGTCGAAGCGTAACAAGCGCCCTCGTCGAAACCTCCTCCCAGTTCTATTGAAAAGTGACTGGTCATAGTGCTGGCAGCACTCGGGGACTAAAGAGGTGCCTTTGTATTAGTACTTATTAATGGTTACTTCTATATTCACAATTCTGTATCAGCCATAAGGGCCATCGTCCTGTGTTTATCACGTTCAAGTTACTCTGGCTGGATATTAAATCGACTCATTTAATTCAAGCAGATACGGATTCATGAAGAACAGTCAGAATTATCATTAATCCTCGTTTACGTTGTTCATATTTTTACCATGTGATAGGTTCTAAGACCCTGACACTTGCAAAATGTTAACTGCCGTGATATTTTAGAGTCGAAAGTTGTCTCCGATATGCTTGTTCGTTACATTCTCTGGATCCCCCCGTGGAAAAGTTCCAGGAAAGCCGGTGAATCTGTGAAGGTTTTTGTGCTCATTCTTTGGGCTAGGTGAACGTCTGTGGACAATTGGCTCTGGTGTTTATCATTCTGAATGGTGCCCGCTAGATGTGTTCGAAATCCTTTTCCCTCATCAATTTTATCTTGAACTACACTCCAGAGGACACATTTGAAACTCAGTCATCATGGTGTAGAGTTTTCTGCTGATGGTAAACTGGCCAACGTGGAATATGTGGACATTTTTCACTTTGCTTCTCTACAGAAAACGTTCATACTGAAATTTTGAAAAGCTTTGCGATTTCAAAGTATAGTCGGCTATCTTTGCTGCAGCCTGTGAATGGAGCAGCTCTGCTACTTAAATAGCGCCATCTTGTCAATTTTTAATTTTACTGAGGAAGTATCAGCTAGAATATCATGAAGGCATGTTACCCGTACCAGCTTGCATCATCGATAGCGTTGGAAGGCTGTCCAGCCACTGTTGACTATTGCTGTTGCGATTTTTTCTCTACGATTCAAAATCGCAGTTCATTTGCTGAAAACATGTCATCGGACTTGTTTTTAACCATCAATGCCCCAATCAGTTCACCTGCATAAAGTGAGATAACCACATGATGGACACCGCAGTTCGCGATCACTTCTTTCCCAGTGCTTTAGATGCGCGACCGCGCATCCCGCGTGCCAGCTAAGTGTTTGCTATGCCGGAGTACGTTCGTCCAGATCAACAACGGTTGGGCAGAACTCCAAGGTAACCAAGTAACGATGTCTCTGCGAAACATGAGAGCTCTAGTTGCTCCAAAGAGTAAAATTTGTACATCACCTGCAAGTTTTTGGACTTCGTGTTCACTCGAACGCTGGTTGGAAACGCTTTTCGACATGATAACACGCCATAGTCAATGGTATGCGTGCAATCAAACTATCACGGGTTCTTCTAATGTCTTAGTGTACTCATTTTTTGTTCTTTGATTCTTTTGGTAGAGGCTGTCATCTAGAATGTCCCCGGTCCCTATTAGGACGGGCTGCAGTTTTCCAACCACGTCATCTTATCGGGTTGATGGCTGGCTGTTCCTGTATGTGTGCTTTTTTTGCTGTTGAGCGCATCAAGTAGCATTATACGTGTATTCACAACACACGGATCTAAATTTGTGTAGATTCTACTTGATCTGTCAACGGAATCACCGGACAGCCTTTTACACTTTGTGTTTTTCTAAGTAAAAGGTCATCGTTGTTGGCATCCGTTACTCGATCCCCGTTCACAACTCTAGTATAATTTTTCTGGTTGGTATCATTAAGCTTGGGTAATGGTCTCTGGGACGTAATTCGATTAAACGTCGTTATGTCAAGCTCCTCTTATTTTCACTTTTAGTGTACCATTTAAGAATGGGCCACGCCGGAAAATGCATTTTCCATATGCCTGTGCCCCTCAAGTTTTCGTTAGTAGGTGAGCATAAACACTAAAAAAAAGTTGGACTGCAAGAGTAATATTTATTCATGTGTATTATCTATTTTCTACTCTTCTAGTGAGGGCACCGTGACGATCAAGACCATTGAAACTTCTTCTGAAAAGCGCACGCTCGTTGAGGGCGGCCACGTGGTTACTACACTCCATGAGACCGAACGAGTCGACGGAAAACTTATAAAGGATGATATTCTAAAATTCTCTAGTGATGATCCCTCTTTGTCTCCGGCTATTACAGGTTAGTTCTGTTATGTTCGATGAGTTCCTTCGTTTACAGTTCACTCCGTTGTCGATTTCTCAGTGAAAATCGCTCAAAATGATAGGCTTTAGAACTGTGCCTCCGTTGGAAGTCTTCAGCACTTTTGCGTGCGTGAGAAACCCGATTTTATTGACTGTTTCAGGTCGCCGGGATGTGTCATCTTGTTATTTGTCTTTGCGCAAGTTTTCATCGTAGGTGTTCACCTTTTCGATTTTTAACTCGGACGAAAGTGAACAGCTGCTTTTATGAAGTGAAGAAGTATAGTACGGTCGATCTTCTTTTTGGACGCCGCCGTTCGTTTGGAACCGTTCGAGCTCACAACAATGCTTCCAAACATTGGCATATTCGTTTTTTCTAGTACTCCTTTCGATCATCATCGACAACAGTACAGCAGCAATTGGTATTGATGCTTATCTGCACCATACTCATGTTAGAAATACCAAGTACTGACTTTAAAATAAGAATGGAGGGTTGGAACTACGACTAAAATCCTACGACTAGGCTTTAACAGTCAATATGAAGATGCCCACATCACGTTCACTAACTACACTTGCTTAACAGACAACTCCGTCAGTCGACAACAATAACAACGTTCGCACCATTGACTCCAATTGGCTGTCATATCTTAACGCGTCCACCTGGGGATTGGGTGAATCACAAGGACCCAGGCTCAATGACGAATACAGCCTACTGTCTCCATTCACTTAACCGATTGATCCTCTCGTGTCTTCCTCCAGAGAGCTGAGGGCTCAGTATATATCTCACTTTTTTATGTGTTTGGTGATTGACGCATTTAGCTTTTACCCCTGATATGGAGAGGGTTAGATGCATGCTATAAATTTCAATCATGCGGAAACTGAGACAAATAGTTATAAACACAAGTGTCCATTTTTTGTCTAGGGCGGTAACTATAGTCGAAGCAATCTGCATGTCGTTCCTGATCTTTGGAAGCGTGGTTCTCGGCGATCGTGCTTTGTGTTTTTTTTGCAAAAGTTCCCTATTCTCCCAACTACCTTTTTGCTGACTAATCCCTTTTCCTCGCTATCCAATCTGCCTTCTTTTTTCCAGAGGCCACATAATACTTTGGTGTTGACGTCCTGCCTGCAACATTCTCCGTTTACCGGTTTGAATCTGCGGATTCTGTCATCGCAGCCATCAGGCTTATCTTGAAAAATCATCAGTTAATTTAAACTTTTCGCCAGNTCGCCAGACCGTTGCAACACCTTTCCGTGACTCTTGAATGTTAACCGTTTCTCTCGATAAAACGCTTATACAATTTTTTTGCTGAATTCTTTCCAATCATACGTGTGCTTTTTAGCAAATAAATTGAGCATTTCCCTCAACATCCTCAACTCATGGCCCACAAACTCAACTGTTCTTTGTGGATTTATTTCTGGCCTCACTGCAACGACCACTTTCCGCGCTAGGTGTCCTTGTTGGTGTGTTGTGTCTTCGACTAATTTTTCCGTTTCCATGTTTACATTTTTTTGCCGTGTGCCTTTAATAATGACATTCTTTCTCGTCGGCCTTTGTCTGTGCGCTGTCTGCTTCCAGACACCCTTTGGCAGTATTGCATCTGTTCTCTTGCAGCCGCGTAAGTGTGTGCTTTTTATATTTCTGACTATGCTTTCATTTTTTGTTGATCATATTCGATCATCCTACTCCGTTTCGCGCGAACAAGCGCGCCTATCTTTGTGTGCGTGCGTGTATAAATGCAAAACAGTAACCTTCAACCGATCCATTTTCCGTGAGTCCTTTGGTTTCGTAACGCAACAGTTATTTCGCGTGTTTTTTGTTTCCGCTTCTGTCTGAGGGATAATCTATCTCCGTGTGCATCTAATGCTGGACGCTTCACCTGCCGATTCGTCTATGTATGTCTCTAACGTTGAAATCTTACCCATATTTTCTCATAAAAAAATGCGGCTGTTCGCAAGGCAGTGGCTTTGTCCACCGCTCAAATTGAAGAAGTCGCGACAAGCCTGAAGGATAGAGCACTCCGGGAGAAG
>QNGE01008407.1:0-17211 GCA_008508345.1 Paragonimus westermani
CTGTCCACTCACTGCTCACAACAATGCGGTGAAACGAACATCAGCATTTAGATGAATTTGTCAAGATTGTGGGTATACTGTTAATTACACCAACCTGTGTGTTTCCTCACGTTATGTCGGACCTAGAAATCTAACACTGTCACAATCAAATACCGCTCATTTTGCTTGCGTTTGAGCCACCGTTTCATCCCTCACGAACTTTCTGACAGGTGTGTGGTCCCCACCTCCTCACGAAATGTTTCAAACAAATGACGCAGGGGAGCCTACTTCTCACTTCGAACACAGACATATCTAACGGGTCTTCCATGAACAGTTCCGTCTGCAACCGGAAGGCGATATAACTTCAGGCAACGGCAGCAAATGTGGACTGAAAGATGGCTGGCTTGTGGCGGTTGGTTCCATGCGTGGCGTCGACGTTTACCACATCAGGAACACGTCTGAACAAATGCACTTGCTGCTTCTGTGCTAAACATATGCGCATGTATCCACTAGTGCTGCGTATATAGACCCGCAGTAGGTCGCTTTTCTCTACATGACACAGCATTGGAGGCAGGTTCTCTGCAGCATCAGTATGTACAGATCCACTTACTTGTTGCCGAAGGTTTCAACCGATGACGGATGTTTCGAACTTCCGTCGTCGTCATACACTCATTATAGACATGCGCAGCATAAAGCATAACTCAACAGGTGGTGTTGTACACGAAAACATGCCTCGAATCGTTCAATTCGCATACAGTGGGCGACGATTTGGTGGATGCGCACTACACAGGGAGTCAGTGGTGTGAAGACGCCAACAGCCAACCTGGTTTTTCTTCTGGCGACGTTGAAACACGACCCGTAGCAAGTATAAGGATAACTATGCAGTGAAAAGTATATGAACTCAACGCACTGAACACGTCCCAACACGCGGCTATCGGTCCTACATGGTTTACGTTTTATAAACCGGTGCGCCAATTGACATAACCTCGGTAATTGTTATACTCATATTATCGTACTTCGATCGTCCATTGCTTGAGGGTCTGCTTAAACCAAGCGCGTAAAATCACTGTAATCCTCCGTGTATCTATCTAAGCAAATTCTAAATTTGTCGCCGGTTCCAAATTCACCATCGTCGAAGACATCTTTGAAGCCCTGTAAATAGGCCATCATCTGAACTGAGATGAGTAATAAAATCGGATTCCTTTGCACTAGGTCGGCAGAATATGTATCAAGGCATATCCCATCAAATTTACACACAATGCATCATTTATCAACAAGGGACTGTCAAATGTTAATAATACATGGAAATCTATTCCACAGGAAGGCGCAGTAATACCTCCACAACACTCACCATTGATAATTTCAATCTCGATGCCAAATGGAGGACAAACCGACTAACAGTCGGCTGAAACAAAACATTTCAGTTCCCATGACCACTTTTTTCATGGGCGTCAGTTATTTTTTAATTTATGGTCGATACCATCGAAATATCATCCGATATTCATGGATGTCTCATTTTATTGGGTCTAACTGCAGACTTTATTACCTACAGATAATTTTCATCACAGCGCAACGGCATGCTCCGCTACGCGATACAAATTCAAACCCATGCATGCTTGCTGACATCGATTGCGCGTCACAATTTATGTCGTTGGTAAGAAGGTCCTCAGTTAACACGACCGCCTTACGACTGTCTTTTGGACATCTCACGAGCGTCTGAAAACTGAACACTTGAAAGACATTCAAAATATGGCCAAGCCGAAAATTCCCCGCCACGAACCCTTGTCGACTTTGCTCTTGATTGCCGTCATTGAAAAAGGTGGCTTATTTCTTACCTCAACTCCCAAGATATTATGATGGCCAACTACAACGATATCACCGTATCAGGAATTTGCTAGAAACACTAGACAAAATGATATAATGTATTCAAAAATAACTAAGTTTACACAGGAAACGACGTTTCAATCGTCTGCCAGGTATTCCATCTGTCTTCCTTCCTTCGTGACTTTGCTCCTGATATTTCGTATCCACGGTTGTATTTTTTCTTTGACGGCCGCCTCAGACGCTCCGACGTACTGGTGTTTCGTGACGGTTTCTGTAACATAATTGAGTCATCTGCTCAACGACCAACCTAAAAACAATGGCGGACGCAAATAAGGTCGAAGCCAAAGAGAAACGGTTATTCACCCTTCGTCAATCGACACTCGCGTCCAAGTGGTCTGTCGCGGTGGATCTCATCAAGAGGCCACTGCAGTCACTGACAGACTTGCCATCCAAATGTGACAGATAGTTAACCTTGTGACAGTGAGTAAACGGGAAACGTAATTAATAGCAGCAGGTGGGTTTCGCTGCCCTCTAGTTCCATGTTTAGCAGTTGCAAATCCCAAAACGTGTATATAGGGAAACAGACGGTAAGACAGGGAAATTTGGGGCTGCTTGTGACATGAAATCCGTAAAGTCCGAGATTACAGTAGGTGTTCTGCGTGAAATGCGTTAGTGTGTGGAGAGCACACAGTTTAAGATCCTCTCGAAGATCTATGGGGGCAGGGACGTTCGTCGATGGGATTTCGGATAGCTGCTGCAAGAAGTCCTCATATATGCAAGCAATCTCGAAATTGCCTACACGATATAGCGGTTTGAAATTTCGCCTACCATCGATACGATGCACTTCCAGCTTGTATAGTTTGCTTCCTTGTGAAGAAGAAGCCACTTCTAGAAGCGACAGGTTTTGTTGCTTTTCGCTCACCCCGGGCCACAAAGTCTAACCTGACTTGATAACTTATAACCGGTGATTAATGCGGGAGGTATTGTCGTTCAGCTCCACAATGTGGAACATCTAAAGTGTGGACGGTGACTAACAGCGATTAGGATTACGTCACGTTAACATAATAAAAGAAAAATGTTGTGCGCAAAATGTTTCATTTCAGGATGAACTATAAGTATATACAATTTGGCGAAAAATGTGCTCGTCATTCAAAGTTAGCAGCCCTGCTCTGCATTGATCTGGCTCACGATCCACCCACGTGCTCTCTACACACAAGTGGGATGTTTGAGGTTAATGACGGCAAGCAGATATTGAAAAAGTCAGCGTAATTTTCAAACTTCCGATGACTGCTGTTATGACAGCAGGTGCATTCCCGAGCAGAACGGCACTAATCGGCCACCGGTCGGTCGATTCTATCGAGGTCTGTTGCGTTAGGTTGAGATTTCTGGACTTCGATTGATGTTGAAAGGTGGCCCTACACTTTGCTCTTTTCCCTAAATAAAACACGTTACTCATCTCTGTTCTTACGCCATCTACTTTGCCCGTCTCCCTTAGCTCTATCTAGTCCGAGCCCTGTAAACTTCTGAATGCCGAAATTGGACATGTTTCTTCGGTATTTATTCTTGGGTAACCTATAATTCCCACCGCTTCCCGATGCACGAACAGCTGATTTACTCTGACCTAGCCAACGACCATTTGTTTGAGTGAGTTCAACCCGTTTTCTCGTCCACTCCTGTTGATCGGTGCCTGGTTGTCAATTTGTTGGACAGGCACTTTCTTTCTTTGATTTCTGGGGATTTTCACATTCGAGGTGAGGGAGTTANAGTTTTCTCGTACATCGATTCAGTCAGTACCTTATCAAACCAAGTTACTACAAGCGCCTTCTCCTTGACCGTTTTGAGAGAAGATCATCTCTGTCGTTGAGTACTGGGAGGCATTTACCCGATCAATAGATTACGCGTAACTCAGTGTGAATTTTAATCGTTAACGAGCGATTCAATACTGTCTGTGTATGAAAAATTTTGCAGCAGCCTGTGAGAACCCTTCTCCGTTGGAACACTGAACGTCGTTCACTATTGCGGCATTCATGTGCACGTCCGACAGATACATACTTTCCGCAATGTGAGAGAAAATTTTCGACGCTGGAACATTCGGTGGGTATAAAAAACTGCGCAGTCTGTGATTGAATGATTCGAGCTGGAACGCGGAATACCAGTCAACCGTATCATGAGTTCGAACATCCGTACACGGGTGCCTCGCACAGCAGGAGTTGAATATCAGCTGTAACTCACCGTATGTGCCAGCGAAATCTGACAACGTTTTGTACAACAGGGCTCCACAAATTTTACATGGTGTCTATACCACTTCAGACTGTGCGGTGTGTATATACAAGTGGAGAAATCCATGAAGTTTCTGTAAACTGTTTTGACTATCAGGCCATTCATTGCAACTGGCTCTATGTACTGCTGAAATTGCCGGAATTCCGTTGCATCTCGTCGTTCATAGTCCAGGAGTGTACGACATTCCAGGGGGAAATCAGTTGGCGCTTGTAAGCGGATGAGCCCAATTCGAGCGGTTATCTCCTTAATTACTTCGGATCCGAGACCAATGTTCACCTTTAACGTTCCGGATCTTCAAAGTGCGATAATTCTTTTGGTGAATCCCGAGCAAATCATGCGCACGTAATCCGAAGTGAAACATGCAGTCAGGCCTGTGTTCAGCAATTCGAATGGCGAATCACTTATGTGATGTTCCGACTGTCTTTTGCGTCTGAGACCCACATCAGTTCTCAAAAGTTATTGCATATTTTGGCCCACCATCTTTGTCCACGTACACACCGCAAGCAGTGCACTTCTCACCAGCGCAAAAGCTGGTGTGGTACTTTTCTTGCCTGTAAAACGCCCTGGCAAGCGCATCACCAATAATACAATCCAATTTGTCTTCCACGTGGACATTGTAGGCGGTCAGCGTGACTCCATCGTTTAAAACTTTCTTCAGATCGGCAACAATATCAACAATATATTCATGCACGTTAACAGGTTTTCCCCCCTCGAAAATATGCCGATGACACAGTTGGTCTTGCTCAGATGGGTCACGGCTGCTGACGGGGTCATTTAACCAGCGCCACTCCAACAATATCCAGCTACTTCAACCGTTCATCCCGGCGTCCTCGGACAGCCTGTTCAATGCTCTCTTTCACACCAAAATGAACGTAATCACTTCCCTTGATGGCATTGTTTCTATCTACACGTGGTGTCCCAAGCAGTGTTTACGCACCCGCCAGCAACTCCGATAACAGTTCCTTGAACTTGCGAAGCATTATATTAGATGCTGTCAGCGATAAGTTTGTCTCGAAGACTACTTCCAGCACACTCATTATCGTTACGCTGGCGGTTGTTATTGATTTATCCGGTTTACAACTTAGTCGTAGAAGAGAACTCTTCACCTTCGTTCAGATCCCCCTCACCCTTCTTGCCATCCTGCGTTACACACCCTAAGGGGTTACAGTGCAGCTTCTGGACGTGGATGACATGGTTGAAGTAGGTTGTGAGTCTTCAGAGGAGACTTCAGCCATACGTGCGTTTACGTCAGCAGCTGAAGTGAAGTAACTACGTTCCGGAATACGAACTTGCCATTACCCCTAGCCAAAGCATCACTCACTGACAGATTACTGCTACGGATAGCATTTTCTCCTCTGTGGAAGGATGATAGCAAGATTCCTCATGCGCTTTCTTGATGAGACGATGGCTATTCAAACGTGAGCAACCACGCAGCTTTCCTGTACAACGATCAACCACCCTATACGCCAAGTCCAGATGAAAATGGCCGATCAAACCCACATGTGTGTTATGTCAGACTAATACGCTTAAACAAAATTTGTGACGGGCGAACGTCGATTTGACAGTGGCAGTGAATGATATCCCATATATTAGTGGTAAAACAGAGGATGGCGATGTCATAAGTTGGGTGATGGAAAAATAGTTGAGTAACTAGCGTTGGACCCTCAAACTACACTCAAAAACGGTCGACCGTCCCTTTGTGCTACTAAAGTCATGACCAAAGACGTTAACCTTTGAATAATATTAATGATAATAATGGTATATTTCTCGACGCAGTTGTGAGAAACACACTCAGGAGAGCGTGATCAACGCAATGATTTTTAGCATATACACAATTGAACACCAAATCTGATAATGGTACAACGAGTCAGCTAAGTGAGTAGAGCGACAAAACAGACAAAAACAGACATTATATGGAGGGAAAATTCAAGTCCAGGCAGGAAACTTTGAGCTTCATGGTTCTGAGAAGATAGTGCTTGGGGTCTGCACGATTCGATAAAATAATCGATTCGTTACATCAATCGGGACTCCACAAGGTGATCGCTGGCCTGATGCTCAAGGTCGTGCCAAAAAATAGCTGTCGGTGTTCGTTGTTCTGTGTAAAATATTACGATTTGTCGACAACTTTACGGTTGACAACAGCGATGGGATGAACGCCAAACCGGATTTCTCTCCGTCCTTGCTATGGACCGAGTTTAATATGGAAATAGAAAACTAATCAGCGAGATGAGACCATCACTGCTTCAGCTTTCTGTTCACAGTCTCGAAATGACTCTGATGATTGGGCGTCTAAGGTGAGGATTTATTTGTCGGCAATGAGCCGGAAGCTAAACAGCTTCCACGTCCTCAGAGTTTTTGGAATGTGGCTGCGGAACAATTTCGTGCGTCTGGTGTGGTCCCGGACTCATCGCCCAGAGCTGGCGCCAGATCATCGCGAAAGAATCCACACTGGGCGCCAACTACCGTCGGAATTGATAGAGTTCTTTCTTCTTGAACCACGGAAGTTGGCAATGAACGGATTTTCACGGCAGCTGCCGACGAACGAAATTGTCAGAATTGTAACCTCTTCTGTCTGAGGTTGTCTTATCAGGACTTACGTGCAGAATCCTTGCGCAAACTTTTATCATCGCTGTTAGAAGCAATTGGAAGGGCTCGGGCATTCTGGGCGGTGGATAAGTCGATGCACGACACCTCTTTGGTGGCAAACCCCATTTGTTGTACTGCCCGAAATTCCCCTCGGCAGTTCCTTTGTCATTCAAGTGCGTCTGCTGCGAGAAGTGTAACCGCCGGGCGCAGAGTTGTGGACTCAATCCGTCACTGGAAGCGAGCTGAGTGAAACTAAGTAGGTCACCCTTGTTATGCGCATCTGCACTTTCTATTATCTGTTCCGCCGACACTATCGTAGATAAACCACTAGCCGCTGGTAGTAAGCAACCAGCTGACACCGAGCGTGATTCTGGAAATGGATTTTCTACGAAGGCACTCCGCCGAGGTCGACTTAGCCTCAGAGACAATCTGCTTCCGTTATAATGCCTAAAAGGTCCAATTAATAGATAGGCTACAAACAGCGGACCTATTAGGAGCATCTGACATAACTAGTGAACAGGAATCGATGTTGATACAGCCCCCATCAATTGTACCAAACGACCAAGGCAAGCGGGCCTTCTACGTAGCTCCCCTGACGTGCTCCAGCCCAGCGGAGAGGAACTTGGATGGACTAGGTTTGCGCGACACGGAATTGATGCAGGTGACCACCACTTCCTTTCACATACGGCCAAAAGAATTCTTGCCCACTGTCATCTAAAGTCGAATTTTATTTTACGAGATATGCTCAGCAGAATCATTCCACGGCCATCGACATCCCCCTGAGCATCTCTCATCGTTACGAGCAAAAAGAGTGACGGGGCTCACAGTTGTGTGTCGATTACTAACGTCTGAGTGGCACAGCAGCAGAGATTCACTTCCCTCGCCGTGCATGAATACAATCAACAGCATGTTTACCGCAAAGTGTTTCGCCAAGCTCGACCTCGCTTCCGGGCAATGGAAGGTAGGAGCCCGTCCGACAGACCTTCAACAGATAATGTTCATTCTGTCCAGACTGTAGAAATTTGAAGCAACACCATTTAGCTTGACTAACGCGCCTGTTGTCTTTAACGCGAAGGTTACTGCAACAAATAGTGCAAACGTGTGTTCGTTGACGGCAATATGGTTCACGCTGCCAAAACAAAGCAACTCTGTTCTAGACTGGAGAAGAATGGTTGGCCTGAAGGTGAAGTCTACGTAATGCGTGTTCCTGAAGCAAGAGGCACCATTTTTAGGCAAACTACTCTCACCTTCAGGATTACAATAGGACAACAAAAAGGCAAGCAGCTGATTGGCCATTATCACGGTCAGTGATCGAAATATGAAGTTTCATGGAACTGGCCTCTTATTACCTGAAATTCGTCCTACGTTTTGCTAAAATAACATCTCCACTGCATCGAGTTACATAAAATGATAAAATTTTGTGTGGCCCACTGAATGCCATGCAGCATTCAACACGTTGCGAGGTAGTTTCAATTCTCCTCCCATTCTCGCATTTACAGATTTTCCGCCATCGGCCGGTTTCTTTGTAGAACACACAGCAGCCAGTAACTTGGCTATTGGCGCTGAATTTTCTCAGAAGGCAGTTATTGGTTGAGTGGTGATTATCTATGCAAGTCGTTGGCTCAGCGAGCGAGAAAAGTGTCATTACACCGTACGCCTTGAGGTGTAAGCTTTAGTGTATTTCCTCAAGCACATCTACCCTGAATTACCCAGAATACCTCCCAGAGTTCGAACGGATCACCGGGCGTTGCAATAGCTCCACAACCTCCACGAACCGGAGGGCCACCTAGCAAATCGGCTGGAACATTTACAGATTTACTAACTCCAGCAGCTCCATTGCTCGGGCGGCCGTCATATGAATGCTGATGGTTTGGCTCTCCTCCCTGTAAAACCCGTCAGCGCAAAGTCATCGACACACTCAGCTAGAGCTCCGTGAGTTTACTGTCAACTGAATGTTTCGCAACTTTTCAACCCCTGTCGACGACAGCTTGATAGAAATCCCAGACCAGCCGGTCGTGAGTTGGAATGGAAATCCCCCGACGAATGGTGTTTAGAGTCGTAGTAAATGAATTTGGGCGTAATCGGTGATGTATTGTATTTGGTTGACAACCAAACGAACACAGATTTACCGTCGAAAGTAGGAAGGCTTCAAGTTCTGCCAGAGAAGCATATTTAGAACTGGGGCAAGCAGGTCAATGGCAGCGCTTTTGGTGACCAAAGCTACACTACTGTGTCCACAATTATGCCAGCTGTAACACCATTGTGTGAACGAAACCCACCAGTGTAACCCCCAGAGCTGCGCTTCAAACGATTACAACAGCTTCCTCGACAATCATGTGGGAATTGATGTAATGGGATCACTGCCCGACGTCGAGCAGAGTGGATAAACATATTCCTCTGATTGTTGATTTTTTCCACAAGTAGCGTGAAGCCTTTCCGATACAAAATCATGAGGCTCTTACGACATCGTTGTTCATTAACGAATGGTTCGATCATTCTGCTACACCTCTTGCAGTGCACTCCGATCAAGGCGATGCGTCTAAAAGGCATTTTCTGATAAGAATATGTCGTATGTTGTGTATACACGCAACTCGAACAACTTTTTACCCTTATGGTAACGGTCCGGCATAACAAATCAATCGTATTATCACGACAATTCTGTGTAATGTTATCAAACGATACACATCAGATCGCTGTGACGTAATCCCGCAGCGGTGCCTCTTGGCCCATAGGGCTACTGTCCAATGGGACACAGGGTACGCGCCATCACTACTACTATAGACAATGAGGTACACCTGCCAACTGAAGTACTAACACTGCCGGTCTCAGCCTAATCAAGGGGCTTGGCGAACACGGTCGCAGCATCATCAGAGAAGCCGTCGTGACCGCACAGCAAACTGACCAGTCTGTTGCACGGTGTGTTTTGTTCGGCTGTACAGACCAAAACCACCATTCAAAACAGCCCACAAATTCCGTCTCCCATGGTAGGGGTCCTTCTTAATCGTACACGCTTTGTCACCCTCTGTGTATGTAAGTCGCGCTACTACAAGTCCACCGGTGGATGTGTTGACGTTACATTACAACCAGCTAAAGCCAGCACAATTGCCGGGAAAATCCTAAGCGCGGCCCCTGCCAGTGCCATCTGGCAGTCTTCCATTTGCGAAACACAGTTGAGATCCCAGCCCAAGGTGGTTGCGACAGTGCAGACAGTGCCGAGGCACTGGAGTCAGGGCCTCATTGAGATGGATTCAGGGTGACAGTTGTATGAGTTAAGTCCAAATAAAACACCACAGCTGGAATTATTGAGTAATATACTCACTGACTCCACTGGTTTCTTGCCGGGAAGACAGTTTTGCACTTGTGCGGCTACCCCGTCTTCGGATGTTTCAGCATGTCTTTGTAGTTGTAAGCAGTCTGGATTTTCCACAACACGGATTTCGGAAGGTTGTTATGTTCCTGCTTTTCTTTTCCACCCGTGTGACTTTCTGAGGTTGTGAGTACATATGGGATGTGGTGCGTGATGACGGCAACTTCTGGCAGTTGAGAACCTTAAAGTTGGACATCGGTTCGATCTGGAAGAAGAGGAAAAACACGACAGAGCGCAACTAAGATTCGACATGTTACTAAATAAAGCGCAGAGCAGTAAGGATCGGGACCTAGTAAGATGAAATGCTGACATCAATCACGCCAGAATCAAGTCGGGTAACCAGCATTGACAGTGGGGATCATAAAACTAGGGACAAACGCAGAATGAGAGGTGGTAAAGTTGCTCTAATCCTAGTTTAAGAACAACCGACAGACAGAGGCCAACCTAGTAACAACCATCCGACCAACAGCTAATCCATCGTGAATGAGAACGCTCGAAATGAGGGCGGATAAACTCGTTGCAATGGTTCTCGGAACAAAATCGCCCGAACTCACCAAACGGACATTAAAAGAATCGTGCATTTGCTTCGGTATCAGAAGAACAAGACGGAGTGTGCAACATAAAAGTGAAACGTGTTTCCTATGCCCATAATTTGAAGCCGCACTCCGACGATGACTGAAGGAAGCATATTTTCGTCCAAGTGCCGGCCAGTTGAGCACTAGCATCGCAGTCAACAAGGATAACACGCCAGAGTTTAACCTCTTAAGGTAACAGCGTTGAGGCAGAGAACTATTCTCGCTGATGATTATTGTTTAAGGTGGAAAAAAGTGGGTGCCACGAGTTAGAGTCGTGCGGAACTCCGCTAGTGCTGATTCCAATGGGGTTTTTGGGGGAACCACTTGCACATGATAACAGCGGATTCATGAATGAGATTCAAGTCAACCAGTAAGACCACCCCGTAAATCAGTGTTAAAATCTTTTGAGGTTGTTGTACTTGGATTAGCTACTGAGAAGCGTCCAGATCCTTGTGCATAGTGCGCCTCAGTAATTGAAGAGGAGTGCTTCACCTCACTTTTCAAGAAAATTACCTCAGGAAACACTTGGGCTGTGACAAGGATTATTGTTGGCGTGCAGTGTGAATGTCGCTGATGTCAATTTGCCCATTCCAAATTTTGGCTGTCTGACCACCTGTCGGGCTCTCAGAGCATGAAAGACAAGAGGTAACTTTATACACGACTACGAAGCGTACGAAATCTAGGAGGAGAAGAGCACGAAATTGGAAAGAGAGCAAAACATAGCCCTCCTTTCAGTCTCTCAAGCTAGCTCAACGGGCATCGATCACCGGCATTTTATAAGCACGAGTACGAAATCAATTATTGCCTCGGCTGGAACACTTCAATTGGCAATTCATTCCAAGTGCTCACGGTTCCACGTTAGATGTGAGCTCAAATACTCTCGTTGCAATGCTATTAACTTCACATAGGAGGTTATGCCAGAATATCACATGTTCCATTTTTCGTCATAGCTCACACAGTTAGTTCCACGTTATCCTGTTTATCGCATACTTCCTCTCTCCATTCTTGGTTTCACTGATACATCCCGTGCGAGCGAACATCCCACTCCGCCCGGACTCTTGAAATTCCGCATTAGTTGTGCACATCGCGAGCTCCTCGAAATTCTTAGGAATTTGAGCGAAGATTGACGTCCGATCGAGAGGTCCATGCATTCCTCGCAAAAGCATATGCGTTCCCGCCTTGCCCACATCATGAAAAAATTTTCTGCACTTTCCTTCGGGACTATCTACATGGAATAATGGACAAATTCTTCGCCAATACACCTTGTTCATCCTCCGACCACCGTTTTTTGGCACGACCTTGAGCATCAGGCCAGCGATCACCTTGTGGAGTCCCGATTGATGTAACGAATCAATTATTTTATCAAATCGTGCAGACCCCAAGCACTATCTTCTCAGAACCATGAAGCTCAAAGTTTCCTGCCTGGACTTGAATTTTCCCTCCATATAATGTCTGTTTTTGTCTGTTTTGTCGCTCTACTCACTTAGCTGACTCGTTGTACCATTATCAGATTTGGTGTTCAATTGTGTATATGCTAAAAATCATTGCGTTGATCACGCTCTCCTGAGTGTGTTTCTCACAACTGCGTCGAGAAATATACTATTATTATATTATTACTATTAGAAGTTTTACGTTACCGATCAAAAAGTACGTTAAGCGCGTTCCATCACCGTGAATTGAACTGAGTGATCACTCGGATTACCCAACGGAAAAAGATGTTCAAGTTGGAACAACCAAAAACGCGTCTGTAAATTACCACAAGTTGACGAAAAGTGATCTCGTTAAAACAGTCCCGTATGAATGAAGGTGCGAGCGAGTGAAACAGAACCAGACAAGAACGTTTTGGCGGGCACGCAATTATGACTAAACAAGAGTTCAAACATTTTACACTTAAGGTCATAATGCCTAATTCTTCGTGATTCTTAATTGCACACAGTAGAGAGCAAAATATCAGCAAAGTCAGAATCGACTCTCCGCAAACAGTAACGTTTCGGGCAAACATTACGTTCGATTCGATTTCTCAGAAATTCGACCAAAACATTCGTCTCTGCAAGCCTTGTGCTGAGGCCAGTATATCCGTTGAGCTCCTTGATGACAAGTGGGCCACAGATCGATCGTACCCGGTAAAACCATACACAAACATTTGACCCTATCCGCGTGACACAACACCCAATCAACTTCCGGCCTGGGCCCAACCAATTATTTTGTGGAGTCTAGTAGCAGCATCTAATGTCATTGGTTAGCAATCACTCTCTGATTTTGCGGTTGGTCTTATGATGTCTTGATTAAACCTATGCAACTGTATTGACTTGAGAAAGAATCATCAAAAATAATTATTCGTCACCTCGCTATCTGTGCATGCAAAAAAATATACTTCAGCGGGTTCAGAGGAAACAAAAATTAGGTCCCCAACAGAGTTGGCAGTGTACCAGGTGATCGGAAAATTCTGCGTTTTATTTCCAACCTCCGCACACTACTCCGTTATCAGCTCTTTGAAACGCCTGCATATCAACAGTCAGAGTATAGTGGCCTAACCAATTAAATGTTAAGAAGTAACCAAAATATGAAAACAGTGAAAGAGGCTGAAGCAGTAATGGACGTGTACAAACGGTATACATATAGGTAAGAGGAAGACGTTTCCAAAAATTGGGAACGACTCACTGATAAGTCAAAATACATGGAATTGGATACGCCACCGCCCCAGAGTAAGACAGCGCCAACAAGAAGGTCAGGACGCCAACTAGTAGATAATTCTAAATACGACGTGGAATGACCAACGTTCGGCGTTGATAGGTCAACCAACACGCGGAGCTAAAGGAAGCTTCACCATGCGATTAATATACCAGCCCAAATATCCACGCAAACGAAAAAGACAGTGGAGGCGCGCGGTAGTTCCTGTATTGTTTATTGATCAAGACCACCAAATTCAAAAAAAGTGTTGATGATGCTTTCGAACAAGTGTACAGGTGAAGTTAACGAAACGGTGTGTAGGAAAATGTATAAAAACGAGTTACGAGGTATAATTATGAACTGTAGACGCTAAAGTAGTTTGCTTAATAAGTTGCGGGAGCCAAGACGCGCGTTACTGTTGGGAGTTATTCCTGGTTGCATTTATTGAGACTTGGCACTCCGCGTCCCATTTAGACTCCGAGTTGGAGGTCAGAAACATCCTTCTACTTCGTGCCAGTAGAACCAACGAAATAATGTTGCACGTCTTCACGCATACACTCTGCTCTGTACTACCCAGCTTAGTGGCTGTTTATTCTCTGCAATACCATGTTCTGCCTACAGCTCCATAAAACTGAATATCTCTGACACTTCGGCATTTGATGTACTACCTTAACCTCTTTCTTCTGGCGTCCTTCGAGACGGCCTGATTTTTACTGGTTTAGATAGACTGTCTCCATCAGGATTTTTCTATGTTCTTGCAAGGGGAGGCTTTAACCCATTTGAATTCATCCTCCTCTTTGTTCACACGCAAACTTCAGTAGGTCACTGGCCGCAGGCTTCTTTTAATCAGTACCTTCTTTGGTCTCAATGAAACACGACCGCGGTTAGGCACGATGTTGTACCGGTCTAACGCCATCTTGGCCGTACCGCATTCTTACTAAGGAAGACTTGATGGTCCACAGCCCTGAAAAAAGCCTGAGATTGATCTACTGTGCTGCCACCACGTTACACTTTATCCGCACAACCTAATTACCTCGCCCAGTAGGGATCCGCCACCAAAACCTCTGGCGGATGAGTGCGGAACATCTGAGACCGTATGCTCTACCCCTGATTTAGGAAAGCTCTGACTCCTCCTGTTGATGGTCCGCTCATAGAGCCTTTTGATACCCCCAATGCTTCTGTTGAAGCCAGCGCACCTCCGTCAGTGGCTAAACCCCGGAGAGTTCACTGTCAACTTGGCCGATGCCGAATGGAATTGATCAACATCAGATGAAGGGCCCAGATGATGACTTCCGAGATATTTTAGAGTGAATCTAATAGACAGTTCCACGCTCGCATTCAAAGACAGTGCATGACCTTCGTTCCACAAAAGCGCCCCTGCTAACAGCAACGGCCTACAAATCGAATTCTACTCGATCATTGAAGTCCATGCTCCTAAGTCTGTTCCACCTCCAAAGCAGAAATTGGCGTTCCCACCTGATGGATCTAACAGGACTCGTTAGCGCCAAAGCCGAATCGGATGATGTGCAAGCTGACTATTACGACGGCATCTCCACATCACCCTTTTAGCTGCGTAACTTCAAAGATAGTCCTCCTGGGCCAGATAGAATTTTCTTTTGTTCTGCCTGAAGGTGAAGAACTGTTTGCCAGCTCTCTGATAGTGTTGCTCACTGAGTTGCTTGAACAGCGTTCCGTTCCCACGAGCTGGAAAATGGTTAACCTGACCTCTATGTTCTGGGGCTGCCGCTGCAGACAATCACTGTTATTAGTAGCGAGTCCAAGATGCTGGAAGCACATATTTATAATGCGCCTTTCAGCGACACGTCTGCCAGTAACTTCGTTATACCGACGGCGCTGCTCCCCTGGGGTCACCCATGTACAACAAACTTCCTGCTGGGTTCTGACCACTGGGCGTGGTCAACCAATCAAAGCACAGGAGTGGATGTTTTGTATCTGGATTTGCTAGGGCGTATGGTCGAGTAAACTTCACCGTTCTGCATAATAATTTACTCTGTCTTGGCGTTATTGACAGTCACTATCGGATTCTAAACCCTCATCTCACCGATCAGCGTCACCGTGTTTGGGTTGCCTATCGCTTTTCTTACTCCCATTGGGGAAGTAGTGGGGTTCCAAGGGGGTTTAATCCGGCACCGGTTCTTTCCATTTCGAAAAACGACGTAAACTCCTCACCTCATTCTACTCCGTTACTATTCGCGAGTGGTGTCAAACAGCGGCGCGGTAACCAATTTCCAGGGTTCCTGCCCCTTGGCAGGGGATCTGGCTGCTTTATTCATCTTATCTCATATCGATTCTCCGGATAACAGGGTGAAGCAATTTAGGATCGGGCGCATTCAGCACACCTCTTGTGCCACCTGTTATCATTATACCACTCCATTCAGCCGATATCGAGTGGATGGGACTCAGCGACGTTTGTTTTAATTACTCGTTCTGGTTCACTGACCGAAGGAGTTAATGCCAATAAAACCGGCAGAATGTTAGCAAACCTCAAGACGTTTCTAAAATTTCACTCTCAATGCTTTAAGTCTATGTGCAATGTCACTGTTTGACCTCATCTTATGAATGGCACTACAAATTGCCCACACATCTGTAGAAGAATAATGCCCCACCTGGGGCTTTCTGACGAAGAATCACAAAAGCCAACCTGGGAATGCACAAGACGTTCGACATCCTTTGAGCGAGACTCAGCCTACTCTTAACGTCTTTCCATTGGATATCTGGAATAGCCGCGTGTGTGGTGCAGCGAGCGTCTAAAATGCCCAAGCCCGCTGTGCAACCGATTCGGATCCGGAAGGAAGACGGTCGTAAAGGCGAGTGCCTTATTACAAGGCGGTATGGTTTCCACGTTCACTACGATCCGTCGACATAATAGTGTTTGGGGAGGCAGAAATTTGGTAAAGAATCGGCAGTTTTATCAACACTTGACCGGAAATAGCGTTTCATTTAGCGAACCTATCCTCAGTTGCGAAGTCGCTTAACCGTGAATTTTAGTGGAAAGATATATGAGCATACTTTTGCCGCCTTGTCTTCATATTTATGCTCTGATTACAGTTTAGGATCAACCGTCTGACTGATTAACACAAAGCGTGACGGGCGTCATGGGTGTCCACCTTCAACGCCTGTGCAGTTTTGTCAAAGACAAAGTATCTGGGGCTGTCTGCAGTACACACAAGATGCCCGTGTGACCGCGCTTTGTTGTTCTCTGCTGTATGCTTGGAATTTCTTTGTAACCTCAAGGAGCGAAGCACTTAAACAACGCCGCAGCGACTCCGCAGGTTTAACGCCGAGTGATGAGGTTGATGCTAGCAAGACTACATCGACAACAACATTACGCAGGACTAGCAAAAAACGCACAACCCAAGGACTAAGGTGGCATCCACTAACTGAGGACAACTTCGAAGAGAGATAAGCCGTAAATCCAGGAAGTCCGATGGTTCTTCGAACTACGCTTAGCCTTCTCGGAACGTATGTCGATAGGCTGGATCTAGAATAGTCACGTATGTAGTGCAGCGAGCGTCTATAAATCCAGAGTCCGTCGAGCAACCGATTCAGGCCCAGGAGAAGGACGGTCGTAAGGGCAAGCTTCTTAGTAACAAGGTGATAAGCTACGAGAAAGATATTGTAAAATAAGCAAAAGATGGCAACAAACCTTGATGTTGAGTCCACCGAATGTGCGAGTCCCGAGATTGGCGGTTCACGTAAACACGATCAACTGCAACAGTCCCGTAATGTCGAAGCGATCAGGCGCAAGGGAAACCGGGTTGCACATGAACAAAGGCCCATCATTGGGAAACAAGAAAGAGAAAGCTATGCGAAACAAGTTTTCATAAGTGAAAGATATCGACATTTGGTAGTAACTCAAGATTAACGTTCGTGGAAGAAGTGACTTGTCGCGCTTGTAATTAGAATGGT
>QNGE01008408.1:0-17210 GCA_008508345.1 Paragonimus westermani
CCAAACCCTAACGCGTTGTTCTAGTTCGATGCTCTCTGGGACTATATTTCGGCTGCTCTACAGGTAAGGCTTTTTAATTTGTTAGTTGACGAAGACTGATTGCATACCTCCTTGGCCACTACAAATCAGTGAGTCCGACCAGTATTCCGCTCTTTCTTAGTGATTCTGTTCCGCGCTTTTCCTTTGGTCCCCATCGCGCATCAGTGAACCTCATCCATGAGAATTTTTCTTCCGAACGTTTCACCTCTGATGAGCCATTGAAAACTGGTGGCCGCGGTCTCAACTTTTTTCAGCGCATTTTATCCGCCCTCCCAGAACCAATCTGTGAATCCGTTCTTTACTTTCAGGTCGCTGCAGCCTATAATACGCGCCATACTCCGACGGCCACCAAGTTAAACGCCTTCATAATCTGTATTTAGCGTCGTTACCTATTTTATAATGCGCATCACCTATTGTCATTAATCTAAAACATTATATATTACGTGATTTTCCGTTCTGTACGTCTCATTTTCTGCCTTCAGAGCTTATACACGAGGCTACTAAAGGCACTATGATCTTGAATTCTCACCGATAATCATGTCATTCCACCATCTTACAATCTCCGTTTATCCGGTTGTTTCGAATATCAACCACGTTTCTAGCGATACGCACGTATTTAACCCGTACGTCTTACCGGGCACACAATTTCGGTGACCTGTTGTGGCCACGAATTCTCTCGCCGCACCTCGGTCAGGCCACTGATTCAGCATCTTGTCCAGTTCAATATACACCGGTCAGCAAGTCTGGATGCTCCGGTTTTACTGACCATCTACTGGACACCTTTTCAACGGTGTCACCCCCACAGTGTTAAGCAGCACGGTGCACACCTCGGATTAAATATCCTCACGGCTCAAACCATCAAAGATGGGCACAGTATTATTCAACAGCAGGTTATTCCTGGATGAACTTAGATATCTCAATACCTACTTCAGGTTTCTGGCACGCAACTTTAACCGGACGTATCAACATGCTGATGATGTTATTGCCGCTACAACATACCCAGCATTCGAGACAGACCCAGAGGAATTCTCTGTCTCTCATCCGTGCGAGTGCAGTTTTTGCCAGGGCACCTCTCGACGGGCATCGGGCTACGAGACCTCGTTAGCACTGTGGAGTTTTTTCTCGGTTTTGTTCACTAACGATGCTTCGCTCCTGTACAACAGCGTTTTTACGTCATCTCTGCATGTTGTTCGAATTGATTAAAGTGACCTTGCAATTACAGTAAATAATTTTTGTGCACACACGTCTTTCTGCTCTCCTACCTGTGGCGTAGTTGCTTGACGATACAACACGTTCTCACCCATTTTTTGCTCCAATGTACTCCAAATATCGTCGCCGCACCGACCGCCTTTCAGCCGCCCAGGGTAATAACGGAATATCCTTGCTTCCAGCATACTGGTTGTTTGGAATATTGTGATGGTCATCTTGAACTCTTTATGTGATTCAAGCTGTTCACTACCATAACTTGCTGAAACTCCCTCAACAACCTTGTTGCATGTGTTCATTCCTTGTCATCGAACCCAGTGAAACACGCCTGCATTTACTAGGGGTATTCAGGTACTCTTTTTGACTACTACAGCATTACGCAACGCTGGTACCGCAAGAGAAACACGAATAGCACAACCATCCTCGCCGCACGGTCATTCGTTTTTGGTCATTGACACGCGATCACCTTCGATCTCCACCACTCATTTGTTTTTGCAGCACCTTATCAGATGCTTTATTAGGCGACATGGGACTGTTTAGGAGCGCCTGCGAGGAATCATTCGCATTGTTTGTGCAGACCGCGGATATCTGTAGGCCAGCAGCGATTCACACTAAACGATTGCAAAAATAACACTGGCGCGGCCAAACTTGTGCCATGTGCTTCATTTCAGTACAGCTGGCGTCCATTTACACGACCTACCTAAGGATAATTGAGTCTAGACATCACCTAGTATTCCTAGGCGTTAATAATTGTTAGTCCGTTTTTAACCTAGGTGTACTCAACGCACAGGGTTTCTTTTCGCGTTAACCAATCTGGATTTCACCTCGAGTTCCAACGCTACTACTGTGTTTCCATTGGAAATTGTCCTACAAAAAATCTGGTCCTCTTGGAAACCCGCCGAAAAACTGCAAAACCCTTTGGAAACCGAGAAACCGTTCAAAATACGGCACACGCTCAACTTCTATTCCGGGTTAGTTACATATTTTTTTCAGGCTGTTCGATCCCCAAATGTTGGTCCTTAGTTTGAACATATTTACCAAACCCTCAAAGAACTCGTCGGAATACCGCTCAACATAAGTTCCTTCAAGTCCCCGTCTTATAGCCCACATCTGACTTTTTATCCACACCACATTTGTCCACCTTGTAACTTTTTGAGTTTTTGCTTCGCAGAAGTCTAGCAAGTTAGAAGTAGGTAGAGTGATGCTAACTATGTCGAGTCACTCTCGGCATTGAACTGGCAGACTTCGGCTGCATTTATGTGGAGTGAATCAGCTAACAAGTCAGCTTGGTAAAATTCCGCCTTGCACCTGCTCTACGCCCTACATACACGCATCCGTTAGGACCTAGCACACATCATTACCAGTGTGACTCGCGACTGTCTTCTTTCCAAGTGAGGCTCGCCAGTCCACGGTCACTACTCATAAGAACGCAGGACATCGTCGACAGTCATTCACATAGTGATTCGGAGACCTCGTACAGCTGGTGGACAGGGGTTATCTCCAGGTCGCTACAGCATTTTGCTGGCAAGTTACCTTTCCGAGCTGTTACCGTTGTTGGCGTTGGGCTTTGCAGGAGGCCGGAACGCTTCTACGTTTAGAACCGTGCCCGCTGTCCAAAATAATCAAATAGACAACCGAATAATGGACAGAGACGTTTATTACAAGTAGACCAGGAAAGTGAGCTGTAAGTGCGGCACAACAGAGAGCACTGAGCGACCAACCAGCCGGCGAACGACCGGAACTTCTTTTTATAACTTCGAACAGACAAACGAAAGTGCAGACATGTAACCAAATATTCGCAATGATGCCGTTAGTGAAGATAAATAACGAGGTAGTTGGGAAACGTGGCAACCCGAAAGTGTCCCTACAGGGGTCTCCCCTAGAGGGCTCCAAGCTTCATAGGCTCCGACAAAAACAAAGGTAGATGGAGTTGTGGACACTGAGTTAATCGTGGAGTAAGAAGAAGGCGGGCGTGACCAACAACAGCTACCTATACCACGGTAAAGAGAGTAGTTACGGTGAACATTGGTCAGTCTGCTTGCAATATCCTGAACAGTTCATGCGTTCCTAAGGTGGCGCTGCAAGAGTGGGCTACCCAACCCGCCGAAACTCGAGGAATAAAGATGAGAGACAGGCCTTACCTACTGCTACAAAACAAACTGAAGTGTACTTTCCCCCACGTGACGTTTGTGATACCTGTAACGTAAAAAACGAGTTCATGTGGAGAAAAATATATATACAAGCCCAGTGTGTAATCTTTCAATAACAGTACCACAGTAGGTATTACTGCACGAAATGTTTTTTGTAGTGCTGAATTTTTGGTCCCTAAAATGAAAAGGTTACTGAAAAAGAAAAAAATAACAGTGAACAACTCGTACCAGGTGTTCTGGGAAGTGGACGCGACTCCTGATGCCTTATGGTGCGGGACAGGTGGTGTGGAGGTTCCAGGTGAAGATGACGGTGGGGACGCGATGGCTGCCGCGGTTGACTGCAGAGGACCTCGGATATTATCGTCGTTCATATAAGCAACTTTAAGGCCATCGATTGAAAGGGTGTTGTGTAGATCATAACGATCAACTGTGAGATGCTTTGACGTTCGTCGAAGCACTTCGAGAACATCCGAGTAAGATGGTTGAAGAGGTTTAGGTATATCGTTGCAGAAAATGAGTACGTGTGAACAGGTGCAAAGTTTTTGTTTGCACTGGTCTGTACTGTTCTCTGTGTGTGTTTGGGTCGAAGTTGCTACATACGTTGAGATGCTATGAAAATATAAGTTGAAGGAAGTGAACGGGTTACTGGAAAATGTGCAACGATTTTAGGAGGCGGATGCAGTGTATACTCATGGACAGGTTTTGCCGGTGTGTATTGAAGATCAGCTTTCAGTGTGTTTCGGACCCTTAAAAGTACTGACGGAAGAACATCACTTCATGCCGGATCACCGAGAACACAAAACGAAGCCCTAAGTTGCCTATGGAGGCGTTCCACTAAACCATTCGAGGACGGACGGTGTGCCGTGACACGAATGTTCTTCATTGCGTTGATAGTTGATCGTTCAGATTGCAAACCGCGGTTTGTCGTGATGGTTGTAGGGCACTCGTGGATGGCCACTCAAAGTTTCAAGAAAACGCTCACGATAGCCTCAGAGGAACAATTCTTCAAACAGATGAAATCCGGCCATCTTGAAAAACGAGCGACACAGGTCAATATGTAAAAGTAGCTTCCTGAACACGGTAAAGGTCAGATTCAATCTGGATGAATGTCTGATAACCTAGCATCTGGAAGACCGAATGAAGATATTGGGCCTCGTGTATATCTATGCGCCTTGGAACGGTGGCACCAAAGGCAGGTGTGTGCCCACATACGAAAGTCAGCGTTAACCTCAGGCCAGGCAATGTGGCCACTTGGTAACCTAACGGTGGCAGAAATAACTTGATGAGAGAGATCCATAAAGATGACTGTAGATAACATGCCGGTAAGTCGGTTGAATTACAGGTATCGAAAAACCTGTAACCGTATCGCGAGTAGCGGTTCCGTCTGCGTTAAGCGGCTGAATGGCGCGTAGCTTCCAAGAGTAACGTTGTGGTTACGTTTGAAAGCCAGGCTCTCTGTCCTGGGCCTCAGCTAGAGTAATAATATCAATAATAATGGTATATTTCTCAACCCATTCGTGAGAAACACGTTCAGATAAGCGTGATCAGTACACACATTTTAACGTGAACTACATAACGTACACATAATTGCTAATTGTACAAGACACCAATTATGGAAATAGAGTAATAAAACGGACAAAATAATAAAGCAATACTCTAGTTTATGAAGAGGCGGATGGCTCACTTGCTTCTGAAACAACAGTTCTCAAGATTTTCAATATTCGATAGAAAACGTTAAGTTGGTACATCAATTGTTGCTTCACAAGGCTAACGTAGGCCTTATGTTCAAGGTCATGCCAGACAAAAGATTTTTCTGGATGGAGAAAGTGAACAGTCGAAAAATTTCGCCTTTAGTTGATATGGATAGCCTCGGAAAAATATGTAGAAACTTTTAAGAAGATAGACGGGTACCAATTTTTCCGGAGAAATGGACGATCTTCTGGACTGGGCTCCGTTATTTCCTCAAATCGACGGAATTTCACGAATTGCCCAACCAGTACAGGATTTTGATTTTCCGAACCTTGTGGAATGTTGTCCCACATTAGAATTTATCGTAGAATCAAGACTGTAAGGCAGAATTACGTGGTAAGCAGAAGAGCGTAAAATGGTCATGTGAAGTATGACGAATGATGGAGTCTGACATTTTCTGGCTAAACGTTTTATATCGAATTTACAATTTTGTGCTATTTAGATGAGACCCAACTGTGAAAAGTCAGGACTTCGGCTGGATTCGAACCAGCGACAGACACAGCATGCCTAAACGCGGCAAGCGCTCTACCAGCTGAGCTACGAAGCCACACCGGGAGCTCGGAAATTTCACATTTGGACTCTGTCACCCACCCGTCCCGCTGTCTCATATGCTGTCTGTCGCTGGTTCGAATCCAGCCGAAGCCCTGACTTTTCACAGTTGGGTTTCATCTAAATTCATAAATCTGCCATACTACTTGTTAGTAATACAATTTTGTGCTAGTTAATAAAATATATATCTCTAACAAATAATTGTTGTCGTATAACGCGAAAAGTGATCAATTCACAGATTCTCCTATTATATGACTACAGCCGAATTCCGATGTTGATTTAGTATGTACGGCCGTTGTGTAGAATGGAAAGATGTTTAGCAACACGGAAAGATTATCAGGTGGTCTGTAGAACGGGAAGAGTTACTCATTTATATGTAATCATATGAGGCGAACAGGTTAAGTTATATATATTCTCTAAACTGTTTCAACTTGCACAGCTATTGCGTAGTGGTTGATAGTTATACAGCGCTGATCATCGTTGAGTATGGAGTAAGAGTACCAGGATGGTTTGGTTATTACTAACAGGGATGTTTAAGACGCCATATGTAGGCTGTAGTCTTGTTATGCAGCTGCAATTTTTCGACAGAGCTGTGTACAAGATCTATCCTGCTGGAGAAATGGTAAGTTTCGAAATGAGTAATTTCTCAAATGGCCAAATTGATAGCTTTGATCAGTTCGAAGTGTGTGTGGCGTTACATCCTGTGGTATAGATTCGCCCTCCGTTATTATTAGATTAGACCAGATGGTTAGATGTCGTTAGGTCCGTTTTGAAAGTTATCGTCTTCAGGCAGGCAAACTTTGAAGATCAACATGACGTTCTTTAATGTCAGGAAAGTTTCTAAGCTTTGTTTGAATTGATGTATATTCTTACTGGTTCTAATTGCATGTGAGAGTTTGTTCCAAATGTAGGTATACTTCACTAGGAAAAAGTTTGAACGGAGTTTTCTACGGGATTTAAGAGTTGCCAAAGTGAACTCTTTGTTCCTGATGTTGTATTTTGAGCTATGTTGAAGGCGAATCGCGAGTTTGACATTACATTTATTGCTATAAACTAGATTATACATGAGCGCAAGGCTAAACTTGAGACGCCGTAGCCGAAGAGGATCCAGTTTAAGCGTCTAGTAGCGTTCTCTGTAGTTCAACGAAGGCGGATAACCCACTAAACCTTTCGTAAATGCACGTTGGAGACTTTCCAGAGCTAGCCTATCAGACTTGCACAAGTGACTATATATGAACGTGGAGTACTCAAGTTGGGGTCGTACGCACAGCTTATAAAGGTGCAGTCGAGCTGCAGGAAAAAAGAATGAGTGCCTGATGTATCCAATCGTTCGTTTAGTTTTAGCTACTGGGAAGGATATGTGTTCAGCAAAATTGAACGAGTTTTAGTAATGTATACCTAGGTCGCAGACTGAACTGGCGGTTGGAATAACATGACCATCCAGCTTTATAAAGTCCTCTGGTATATGACAACCGTGTGCGAAAATGGTGGATTTATTGGCTGAGAATTTCATCAGCCAGGTTTGACACCAAGACTCTAATGACATGCATCAACGGTAACGTGGCTTAGAAACCTGTTTGTTTTACAGGGAGAGGTGGGGGCAATACATTTTCCTCAACGTTGAAAGAAGCAGCGAAATACGAATTGAAGACCTTGCAGATTGTTACGGGATCATCTACGGTTGGTTTGTTCCCTAATGTAACTACTGAAATAATAGGGTCTCTTGTACAGTTTCTGCGTTTAAATAACTGCATCAACTCAACGCTCTTCTCTTTGCTGTTCAGTGCACTTTTTTCTTCATTCAGGTGGAGAATTTTGGTTCTAGTTTCTATAGTGTCAAACATCTTGTGCATTTGAATAATAAGGGAGAAATGATGTGTTTTTCGGTATCGTGATTTCAGATTTTTTAAACTTTCATTCCTCTTCTGGAGTGAGGGTCCAGTTTTTACTACACACTACGGCGTTTTGATTTTTCCAGGGCTAAATTGTTCATACAAAATCTGAAGTGTTCAGTAAATACTTTGGTTGCCATACTAATGTCGGAGGTCAGAAAGAATGTGTTCCACACCAATGATCTCAACAGAGTGGCGAACGTATTCCAGTCGATCAATTTTATCTGGCGGTAACTTACTATGTTCGACGCTATTACAGCTTTTAGGTCAAACATGAGGTTGACCACGTTGTGATCACTTCCTGGAAACCGTTCTAGGACGGATACTTTAGCAGAAGAGATACCCGTTGTAAAAATGAGATCCAAAGTGTGGTTCAGTCTGGTAGGTTCTAAGACATGTTGGCGCCAACCATTTACTTGGATACATGCAAGAAACTCTGCTTGATTTGCAGGGGTTGTGAAGGAGGTCAAAGAAATATCGGGCATATTGAAATCTCTACCAATTATTTTGTACTGCGTGGGCAATGTTGACACATAATTCAGTCCATTGATAAGATTGGTCATGTCGTCATGAGAGGCGTTAGATGGTCTATAGACACATCCTAAGAGTAGTTCACGGGGTTCAGTTGACACGGATAGCCACAATGAGTCATCAATTCTATCAAGACATGGCTCATCGAGCACAGTTGCAGAATACTGCCCCCTTAAGTAAATTTAACATCCACCGCCACGTCCTGCATTCCGATTTTTTCGGAACATATGATAACCTCTAACATTTAGTTGTGTGTTTGAAGTCTCAAGGGTACACCAAGCTTCAGTGACCAGAATAATGCAAAGATTATATAAGAAGATGGAGGATCTAAAAATCTGCATCTTATTGACCAGTGAGCTTGCATTCAAAAGCAATAAACTTATTGCATTTTCCTTATTCGACGTCATTTTTAGACCTTTGAAAATGTCCAAAGCAGAAGGGTCGTTGTGATTCAGAGACTTTGGTAACGCCCCTTGGTCTGATGCGGTTACGGTAAGCGCATCGATAACTAATGGAATGTCCCGTGCGTCTGAGTCCATGGGAGAAAGTTTTGGAAAAGTGTCAGTAAGATGTATCGGGGCAATGGGGGTATGGGAGGTGGACTGGGTATGGGAGTTTTGAACGGGGTGTGACGCAATAAAAAAGGGTAAGATTGAGAGAGAGTGTTCATATCTACCTGCACGTTGTCCGCGAAGGGATCACGAGAGGAATTTAGGTGAGCATTAATACTGTGGGGGCTGTTTGTATCAAAAGAGGCGTTAAGCATGGGATAAGCAGCTCTGGTGGGAATAGTGGGGTTCTGATTAAGTCTTGCTTTAAAAGATGTGTCACGTGAGATATGGCTGGTGTTTGGTGTGGGTATGGGTTCACATGCTTATTTTTTCCCTTGTATTGCGGTGGAGATAAGCCCGAACGACTCGTAGGATAGTGACTTGAGGAGGGTTTATTGAAGTCAGTGCTCCTCTGACGGCTGGTTGTTGGGTTTCTTCGGGATGAATTTGAAGTTGGGGTGCCGGCGTGTGTCAGATTGGTAGATGGTCTGAGCCCTACTTTGACTGATACAGCTACCGCGTTGACGGGTTGGGATTCAGACGTCCCATTTGATGCAACATAGGCACAATCATTTGCATGCTGTTGTTTGGAAGTTAACTGCTCGACGGGGGTAGCCGTTTTGTTAGGCAGTTTGCTGGAACTGTCTAGATCTACTGCTAAATTAATCAAGTCGGCTAGTATGATATCCTCTGTTGTGTCGTTGGTGCTTTCAAGAAGGACAGTGGCAGGCTCAGGTGTGACGCAACAGGACGAAGCTACACAGTGTGAAGCTTCACAATCAGGGCCCGATTCATTACCCTTGGACATCGTCGCATCTTGTTTGAATGTGTCCTGAGCCACACGCTTGGAGGGGATGAAGCTACACAGGGTGGAGCTTCACAGTCAGGACCCGATTCATTACCCTTGGACATCGTCGCATCTTGTTTGAATGTGTCCTGAGCCACACGCTTGGAGGTGACTGCGTTGCGCAATAAGCGACGGTGACATTCCCTCTCAAGCGGCGTCCTATCCTGCATAATTCTTATCAGTTTAAGAGAGGTTTTGGACTTGATGAGGTCCTGATATTGAATAAACTGTCTCACAGTTGCTTCGCTCTGCAATTTGAACAAAAGTGGACAGCAGGTCATCTGAGTCTTCTTGCGGAGGCGAATGCAGGTATAAGATGTCGGGTCTATACTGGTAATCCTCGTGAGTAGCTTTTTAATGCCATCGAGGTGAAGCTTATTTGATACATTGAATACGCATTATATGTCCAACGCATCCGTTTTGTGATTTCTGTTGTCAAGGTGTTGAGAAACATGCTTGCGCTCTCTAAGTCATCCATCTTGGGGCATTCAGGCACTTTGAAGATGTGAGAGAGGGAGATAAGATTCTCCTTTTGGGAATCGGCTACAACGTAGCTTGTTTTTAGTTGCGAAAGTTCAGCCTCCAGTTTAGATACCCTACCAAATAACTTCGCCAATACATTGTCTAGGGGGAAAGAGCAGTTCTTAGTTAGAGGAGTATTGGTGGGGACCGACAGTTTATCTTCACTCGCTTTCGGGACAGCATCATTGGGAGGGCCTTCACAAGTTTTCGACCTACAGCACTTGCCATAAGGTCGTTCAATATCTACCTTAGAGCTAGAACAAGTGGTTTTGACACCAGACCATCTTCTTCGACGACCGATTTTGGTCATTATACTTTGTTATATAAGAATATTTTTTAGACAGACGTGGACGTAGATAAAATTCAATCAGATTGTACGGTGAAAAAGTTGTCAAAAATAACAGTTATGAGAAACTTCGAATAAAATATCCACGCAGTAATTACTTGCCTTTTTCGAATCGCGCGTGTACTAAGGCCAACGGAAGTAGACGTGACCATGGTGGCACAAAGACGCGAAAGAATTTGGCAACAGAGCTGAGGGCGCTTGAAATATGCCGTACGTTGCGGATAAACTGTGAAAAATAACAATAATGTATATTTCTCAGCGCGTATGTGGCAAGCACGCTGGGCTATGCACAACCATTGCAGACAGTTAAAGGCAATACAAAACAACATAATTCAACAGTATTACCAACATGAAATCCGCCACCAAAAAGGTCGTGATAAAAAAGATTACAATTCACGGAACTTTGACGCACGCAACGGAAAAATAGATAAATCGCTCGCTTCACAGATTCAGTCCAAAAAGTGCGATGTAACATCAATTTTTTTACAAGGTTGTGTGTAGCGCGATTCCTTAAATAGTTCAAGGCCACCCTGGGCAAACGTTCGGATGCATCTCCAGGGTGTTTTTCCATCAGGCGATATAAACACCTTTTGCATAATGTCAAAATCCGTCGGGTTTGGTGGGGGTGGATGAGAGATTCAAAAATTCGGTGAACGATTGAGCAGAGGCCTTCGCAGGTGGTTCTGTGTACTCATCCGTCATGGAAACTTCCTTGCACAACGGATGTTTATGGATGTAAGTAAACGAACGCAATCTCGTGCTTTGAGTAGAAAAATGTAGAGTGATCACATTTTCTATGACAAATAATGTAAGAGACATTTTGACAGACTTCCTAAGATAATATCTTTGCTCTGGTTAATGGAATGCATGGCTTCGTAACCTGGTCGTTATGGTAATTCGTCATTTACTCAAGATCTGCTCAGGCAACCGGAACATTGAGTCGATGATTTGGGGGGCGTGTTCTACCTGTAGCTGACACAACTTTATCACGCTGAATTTACTAGTAAGCGCCAGTTTTATATTTTCCATCAAGCTGGGTAATGCGTAAACGTGGAAAAACGTGAGTGAATAAAGTGATGTTGATTTTATAACGATTTCACGAATATGGAGCAGACTAAGCATTAGATATCGTGTGAGTAAACGACTCAATGAACCATTTCATGCAGACCGTTTTCAAGGGAAGTTTGATGACGGGGACTGCTACCTAAGTTATACACAGCTGACGGCTGAATGTTCCCCGAGCCACAGATGAAAAGATCATCGAAGGTTACACAGAGTTTGTGGATAGACACTGTTTGTTAGCGTGAGGTAACTGTTCAAACCGGTTATAAAACGCTAAGTGTTGTTACTGGCTCTGACTTCTTTCGGAAGTTTGGGCCACATATAGGAATACTTTAAAATAAAGGAGTTTATGCATATTTTCTTCCAGGATATCAGGGTTGGCAAGTTGAAACCCTAATTTCATGAACCATATGAAGATCTGTGTTGCAAGTGAACGGTAAACGCTGTGATGATGGCATCCAAATGTACAAGTAACGAAAGAATTGTCAGATTCGACTTTATTCTGCATATTGTAGGTGGTTCAACACCAAGTTTCTGGCGGTGTTGCCTATAGGTGATCGAAGAAGAACATTCTAGTATGCCTTTGGTAAATCATTGTTGAAGGTTTTCGGACACAAGTCTGTCAGATTTGTGTAGATGGCAGGAAATGAATATGCAGTATGCAGGCTGAGGCCGGGCACATATTTTTTGAAGCACCAGACTTGCGGCCGTTTTATACAGTTCATTGTTCTTCTGCTTCTTGCTACCTAGAGGAACACTTGTTCAGAGAAATTAATGAAGTTTGATTACCGTGTTCCCAGGTCTCCTAGGGAAGTGGCCGTATCGACATTAAAATCGTCTAGTCAGGCAAAACCAATTGTTAATTTGCGACCATAGGTAACTATGTTCGATTTGTTCGTTGAGAACGTCATCAACCGTTTATTGCACCACAACTGCAATGACGCTGGGGCCTGCCGTATAATTCGTAGACATGAAGCGATATTAATGGGCTGGCGGAAGGTCTAGACGACTCCGATATCGCCAGCAGACAGAAAAGGCTTGTCACGTTCACTAACATCGCATAAGTCATTTTTATTTGTTTGAGAAGACAACCGTCCCAGAGCGCTTTGTTGAATAACCTCACTGGTTACTGGTTTTGGTTTTGAGCAGTGTTTTCCTACTCTGATTATTAAGGTGCGGCCTTGAAGATCTGACGAAAGCCAACTATACAAGTGGTCTTATATACAGGAACATGCCGTTTTGATCAAGAGGCGCTCATGAGGCACACGATCGCAGGCCTTTTGCATGCCTGAGAGTGTGAAAATTACCATATTTTCTACGTCAGCTGACGTCGCTATTTGGTTCAAGAATTCTAGCTGACATCATATAAGAATGCTTATTAGGGAAGCCCTGTTGTGGAAGGTTCATAAGGTTTCGTGACTCTAAATACTCGACAATAAGCAACTTTATTATCTGTTCGAAAAATCTGCATCGGATTGATGTGTGGTTGATGGGACGACAGTTACTGACGTTCTGCCCTGGACCACCTCCGTGACCAGGCATACTGACCAGCTTTTTCCACTGGGGATGAAGGGTGCTGGATAAAAGTGGTAGGTTGAATAAATTAGGTAAATTGTGGGTCTATTTTCACCTCCTTGCTTGTTGATCGCCGATGAAATATTTTCTGGTCTAGGACGAATTAAAGGTTTGATGGTAACCAAATGTGGGCGGATACTTGAAGTATCGATCAGAACCTTACTTAAAACTGTCTGTTCTCGACAGAGTAGTAACAGGCAATAAGATGCTTCCCACGCTCAGCAAAACAGGAGAATGTGAGTAGGAGTTTTCGTACATTGTAACATGGTCAGCAACAACCGTTTAGTCATCGAAAGTGATAACTTATACAGGAGAGTATCTCACGGAATTTCTCCGTCTTATTGGCGGCATCAATTTAATGCATCTCTGTTCATTACGGATCGCTAGCGTATCTTTGGTTGTACAAAGGGGTCGTGTCTGACGTTCAAACATTTTGCCTATCTGCACCACCCGGGAGAAATCTAGTGTTCTTCTGTACCCCGACTTAAGTATTTTAAGGCTGTCAATCTCTTTTGCAGTAAGGATCTTACCCTGTACGTACGAGCCGACGCGTTTCTACTTCATGCCGGCCAGAACGTCGAACCGAACTGTCAGATATTCGATAAATTTAGCGGCCGCTATGCTTGAGTCTAATTTGGGAAAGAGAGTATTCCAATTTAAGGATCTTGATGGGGAGATGAAAGCATTCCAATCAACGAACTGAACCAGACGGTAAAATAAAACTGTGGGTTGGGTAGCCATATTGAAGTCAAACAGACATTTGACGACATTGTCGTCGCTTTCTGGAAATTGTTGTGGAACGGATGTCTCTACGGACAAAATACCTATGGTGGACATGAGATCCAGTATACGTCTCTGTTCGGTAGGTGTTGGGACATGTTGGTTCCAACCATTCAGTTTGATGCAATAATATACCGCTTGTTTTACTGGAGCAGAGAACGAGGTCCAGGAGATATTAGGCATTTAAAAGTCATCGCATCAGTGTGTGATCACAAGGCATGTGTGACATATGATTCACTATCTCTACAGGGTCACTGAGATCACTGCTGGTAGCACAGAGTGGTCTGTAGACGCATTCTACAAGTAGCTCGTGAGAACCAGTAAAGACCGTTAATCACAACGGGTCTTCGATTCTATGGAGAGCTGACCCATCAAGGGTTACTGCGGATAATTGCTTCTTTGAGTCAATAATACGCTCAACACTTCATCCTTTGAGACAATCCCCACAAAACTTGTGAAGCCTTAGGTTGCTCCTGTGAGAGTCTGGAATATCAATGGAGTACCATGTCTCAGTCACGAGGATGAAATGGGGTTGTATTAAGACGAGGGATCCAAAAATGCGCATCTCACTAACAATCTTACGCTAATGAGTAATAAATCAATGGTATTCTGTTTGTCAGGCGTAGCACCTACACCGCCAAAAAACTTCATGAGAGATGGGGCAGTTAGTTGCGGAAGGAGTGTACCAACTTTCCGGTCATATTTGCGTGGGTGTCGCAAACGTCTGACTTCACGAGAGAAGGTGCCGGAAAAGTGTCCTCATGGTAAAACTACTGGGTAAGACATGGAATGGGAGGCATCTGGCGGTGGGCGTAATGTCGAGGAGTGCACTAAATAATGACTTGTTTGGCGGACATATTCAAGGTGTCTGATCTCCACGGGGGAGTACCTGTCTGATTAAGACCCAGGTGCGTACATCATAGACTTGTGCTCAGTTAACTCAGTGAAAAGACAACCTTCCAGTACATGGCAAGAATGGCGCTTACCCAGGTGAATATTTAGTAATACCTTTCCAAACGCACTATACCGGGATTCAGCAGGTAACAAGCGTTTATAGAAGGAAACCAGGGTTTTCATTTATCGTTGATAAATTACTGTAGCACGGCACCGACAGCTACATCAGAAGCATCCGTATATACAGGAAATAGGGCCTGAGGATTCCGATGACACAGAAAGCTACACTGGATATGGCTTATTTCAGCTCGATGATAGCCGTGTGCGTTGCGTTGTGTGCCTTGCAGTAAGTCTGTGAGTGGGTGCAGGAGTTGCGCACAATAGGGAATAAACCAGCAGTAATAACTGGCTAAACTGACGAAACATCGGAGTTGTTTGGAAGATATCGGCTAAGGAAAAACATTGAGAGCACCTACCTTGGATGTCAAGGCTTGAATACTAGAAACGGGAACAATGTGGCCTAAAAATTCTATACTACCCTTCCCAAGTTTGCACTTAGCTGAGTTGATAGCTATTTCATGCCGGGGTGACCTGGCAAGCAAAAACGAAGATGCGTCAGATTTTTTCGAAATAACCAGTAAGGATAGACGAAATCCAAACCCCTGTATATGTAGTGGGTGAAACTCTGGGAGGTTTGTGCAGCGTTGCTAAAACAGGATGGCCTTGGAAGAAATTTGGATAGGCCAAAAAGTTTGATGACAGCCGTTTCAGGGATATCCCACCAGTTCACTTGGACCTGGTGATAGACACAGGCCTGATCGATCCTACTGAATACACTTTTATCGGGAAGGTAAGCTGTTAGGTCCTGTATATGAGAGATGGGTTGTTTATCGGGGACTGCGAACTTTCTGAGGTCAGGATAATCGCCACAGGGTCATCAGTCACCTGATTTCTTCGGGACCATTTAAAGTGGAGAGGCCCGGGGACTTTCGGAAGGACCGATTAGGCCAAGTTCAAGCATGTGTTTGAATTGTCCTAGATGCCTCAAGCTTGTCCGGAGCCAAACGCTCTGCTCTCCATGACACTGGGGGATATTTTGTCCCACCGTGGCGCGTAAAACCAGAAGTGACTGAAAAGGAGGCGTTCGCGGATCAAACGAGCTGTGGGTAATCCGGAAATTTGGATGAGTAGGACCGAGGGGTTTCAGGTTGAGAGATAAGAGAGCTGATGGTCTTAGCGAATTGTTGGGTGTTTTCAACGCAAATATTTTTACAGGAATTGATCGGCTTCCGTCTCTCCGTATCGACCGTAGGGCCGAAGTGTAGAAGAATATCGACCCCCAAAATTGCAAACGATACGGCTGCAATTGCGCAACGCCAGTGAAACGTTAGCCAAAGACCGAGTTCAAGCGTGAGTAGCGTTGACTATAGGTAGGAATATGCGTGCGGTCAGCGACACAAAGCACGAGAATTAAGTAATCCCCTTGCCGGGTCGTGGAGGAACTACGTTGACTTCTGTCCCAGTATCGACGAGGAACTTTGTCCTGGAACCTAAATCCGTTGCGGGAAAGATGCGACCGTTAATGAGGGTGCCCGTCAAGTTTGTCGCCACTATGAGTCAGCTCGTGCGTTACCCTGGTTTAAGTGTTTACACGGGGTGCCGCTTCACTTGTTTGCCGAACTTGCTGGGACATCAGCAAAAGTCACGGGACTTCTGAGGGCTATTTCGCGGAGATGCATACTGACGTCGACGCAGAGAGGTGTGTATCCTGAGAGAGACGAAATCTCACATGAAGGCTGCGGTTTCCGTCCAAGCTGAGTGCCAATCTTCTGGCTGCAATGGACGGAAGGATCACTGCGAAGCCGGAAGTTCAGGACTCTCAGGGATCTCTGCTGTGCTGTGTGGGAGGCAAGGAAACTTGTCTTTAATCAATTCTGCGTCAGACAAGAATAGTGACTTGACGGCTATAAGAATAGCTCGTGTACTGACCGGAAGACGATGCATCCGTGAATGGCCTAGAGACTACTGCATTTGAAGCAACAAATCGGATGGTCGCTATACTTCTAACTGCAGACCTCTAAAGGGCTGATATGGCCGTGATCTATCGGACAGAGCGATTGGCTTGTTAACAGCCTCCTCAAGGGTTCCGCACTTTTGTTACATCATTCGGGACTATACACTGTGATCGCTGGCCTATTGCTCAATGTCGTGTCAGAAACGAGGTGGTTGGAGAATCGAGCTGATGGATTGGTGAAGAGTTTGATCATTATTCCTCGTAGATAGTCCAGGGAAAATGTGCAGAAAATTTTTATTATATCGGCGAGGCGGGGACGTTTATACTTCCGCGGGGAACGCATGGACCTCTCGATCAGACGTCATTCTTCGCTCAAATTCCAGGGAATTTTGAGTAGCTCGCGATGTGCCCAACCATCGCGGAATTTCGAGTGTTCGGGCGAGGTGCGATGTTTTCTCGCGCGGGATATATCAGCGGGCTCAAGAATGGGGAGCGAAATCGCG
>QNGE01008409.1:0-17204 GCA_008508345.1 Paragonimus westermani
CCAAGCGTGCTTCTCACATATGCGTTGGGAAATATGTTATTTTTCATTTCGGTTTCGCACCATAATCCTACTGCGTCAAAATCGTCTAATAAATTTTCATCGACATTTCCAGCGACCAAACTGAGACCCGTGAAAATCTCCTCACTTAATATTTGCACAATATCATGCTGGTGCCAGGTTGTCGGTGCAAAATTCTGATAGTCTCCGCAAATTCCACCTCTTTGGGCAAGGTGTGCAATGTACCGCTGTTGTATCTGTATTCAAGCCTCATCCACTACGTGCCTTATGGACACTGAAAACGGCAATGAGGACACGTGACTCAGCAGAAGGGCATAGCATATTGTCGCATTTACTAGCATTCGGGTCATTTTAAAGTGCATGGTCGAGTGAGCCGCTGGTCGTTGAAGCCGCGACCAATCAGAACACACTTCGAGTCTTGGCACGAGTGTGGGGCACACAGGCGGCCTTGACGCGTGCACAACAATCGCACGGTGGCCGGACCTGCTGGAAAACTCTATCCAAATGCTTCCGATACTCAAATATTCTATTTGGCCTCTTTCACTATAACTCTCCTCCAACTTCGCAACAGAACCGTGCTTCCTTGCCAGTACATAATGGTTTGATCATCACTGCGTAACTTAGTTGCCTTTAATTGGTATACTTCACAGGAGGCAAACCTTTTTATGAGATAACCTTCTGTATTAAGTTCGTAACGCTTATTCAGCTTTAACCAGTTGATTTGTAACGTACAACATATTTTACTGTTGGTGCTGGTTTCCGCATCTGAGGTATTCAGCCGACAATGTTTACACATTCTGTTTCCTGCAGGATGGTATCGTAGAAGATTCGATCAGAGTCTTGTCCCGCGTTCGGTGGTCGTTATTTTTATACGTGTTGCTCGAGGACGGTTCGGTCAAAACAATACACACCCTGTTTGTTCTGGAGATTGAAATATCCGGTTGAAGAATTCGGCCACGCCCTTCAAGAGCGCCGCGACACACAAAGGCTCCGGCTGGAGAGTTGGAAACGAAGATTTTACTGCAAGCTGGAGAAGAAGTGGTGGTAGCCAGACAATACCCCGAGAAGTCTAAAAGCTTGTTGCTCGACCTATGGCCGGAGTGACATCAGTGACTGTCGTTCGTTGAACCACAGAATTCTGCGAGCCTGTGAGTCAATCATTGCGGTACGAATTAACAGAATCAAATTTGGTCGGCACTTAGTAGGCTTAAACTCCCCAGCAAGACTTTGACACGAAATCGTCCTCGTCACCTGTGCCGAATTACGCGGATTTGCCCAAGGTTGAGTTCACCTATTTCACAGACAAAGCAGACTAACTTTATGTTGAAGATGAGATGGCAGACTACAGTCAACGACTGCCTTAGTATTTACAGTATTTTCATAGGAGTGTTCGCAAAACAAATGAAGAATGTATAGTACTGCCACCACCAACAGCATATTCGAAGGTCATAGAGGTATTGCGAGACCCTCACAGACAGCCGTATCCTGCCTCAAGATCGATGGGCTGTCAGAGGAATCCTGACGTGTTCCGAACACTGCCGGCTGACTGACACGGTTTTTCGGTTTGCATGAAAAACTGCGGCGTTGCCCTTGAACAGATAGATCACGGGGCTCATCTGAATTCTTTGAGTGCGTCGGGACAGACTGTGAGAGAGAGCCACCACCAACTTACACTTCGGGCGGGCCTAGAATGCAGGCCACATCAGCCGGCGATGGCGCAAGCCGACGTTTACCAAGCACGCCGAGATCGTTTGGCAATGCACGAAGGTGGCGCGCGGCAAATTCAGGCTAACTGCTGAGTGAAGTCGTGATGTTCATAACAAGATACATCCAATTCTTGGTATATAGCGAGCGTCAGTGAAAGAAATAATAAATATTCCGTATTTTCTTGCGTTGGCCACACTCGCTTGAACTTGTTTTTCACAGATGCGTTGAGAAGTATACGGTTATTATTACCATGAAAGCCTTCTTTGTGATCCGTGGTTAGTGCGAACCTGCATGCAGCCATGCGGCATATCCTGGGCTCATCAAGCTCGAAGTGAGCAAACGGTGGACTAGTGCACACCGGCTGGGCCCGCATTCCGTATGCACTGACCTGATATATGAGGCTTTGGAGCGTTGATTGAAAAAAGTGTTCGTCTCAATAGCCTATTCTGATCGAACTAGCATCTTCCTGTATACACAACTCATTACTTAGCTGATTTGCTTCACACCTCGAAGGCCACACACAAACTGGAAATTGGAGATGTTAAGTCGACGCTCAGACAAGTCATCAGTGGGATTCTTCATATGTATGTAGATGATGTATATGAAACCATCAAACATTGTAAACTGGTCCCATTTGCTAGTGAGATCAAAGTCGTCTGTTTTATTCCTCCTGGTAACCCATACTCTTATTTAGAAAATGTACGAAAAGACTACTTGTCATCAGATGTTTTGTGTTAACTCTGACTGACGAAAATTCCGGTCAATAAATTCGACACTGTGGAGTATGGCTGCTAAATACCTGAGCGTTTCATAAACTTTGACTTTCATATATAACTGTCATGCAAGTACTCGACCAGAGTATAAGTTACTCATACTCGTTCCATTCCGCGAAAAATACGTCCCTCGTGGTAGCTAAAACTAGACGAACGGTTAGCTACAATGAGCATTCATTCATCCCCTCTGCTGCCCGACTACGCCTTCATAAATTATGCATACACCTTCAATTCGAGTACCACATTTTCATATACAGGCACCTAAGCGAGTCTGTTAAGCTAGCCCTTGAAAGCCCTCGACGTGCATTCACGAAAAGTTTATTCGGCTATTCATTTTCGCTCAGCTGCACGGAACGCTGTAAGACGCTTGCACCTGGACCTCTTTGGCTACAAAGACTCAAACTGAACCACACACTCATGTATAACCCAGTTTGTGAAGATAAACTCGCCGTAAATTTTGCCAGTCGCTTGCAACGTAGCTCAAAGTGCAACGTCAGAAACACTAAATTTATTCTGGCAGCTTTTAAATGCCAAGAAACTGCGTTCAAAATTCTCCTCGTGAACTATTCCCACAACTGGACAAAAGTCCCGTATGCGACTACAACCAGTTAGAATATACATCAACTACAATGAAACTTAGAAACTTTTCCGACAACAACGACCATCTTGTTTATTTTCAGACTCTGCCTATCTGAGGACGATATCATTGAAAATGGACGCAATAAAATCTGACGGGAAACCCCTGTGTCGCGTGATATTACCTCACGTATCCTTCAGGGTGATCAAATCTGTCGGGTTCATCAGTAGAGCACCGAGTTGTTTAAAACCTGCATGTGAATTGCAAAACACGTTTACAGTTAACACACAAGGGTGTCAGTATACACAGGCTTGTTAGCATTAACCAAGTCATCCTGACACGCCCTTCACAATTAATCAAGCCATACAAAAGCTGTGCACGTCAAAAATGTTATGGAAAGTAAACCAAAATATTCGATATATTTAGTTCAAATGTTTTTATAAAAACATCGCGTTACCTTCTGCCACCTTAAACCGCTCCAAAATATCATCTGACGGATTTCTGCGTTGTTATACATCCTGTTCAACCTATACATTGGCCGTACAAAGCATGTTGACGTCAAAGTTCGATAGTAACCATGTAGCAGAAGTGTCAGCTGTCGATCTCTTTTTTATGCCTTGTACGATAATTGATTGCTTGTGTTATATGTACTGCCAACTAGCGCAGCGTTAATAATTTTACAAAGATGGTCTTGCCAGATTATCACAAAATCCGTTGTTCATCATAACTCACGTGATAATTTTACATTCTCTCACCGGTCAAGTAATTTTGCATTCTGTTCTTAATTCCACGAATATATCTAACGCAAGGAAACAGTCCGCAGCGTCCGGACACTTAAATCCCTTATTGGTTGGACAATCAGCAAGCTTTGCGAAATTCCATCGATTATGAGCAAATAACGATGTGAGGCCAAATCAGTTCACTTACTAAGAGTTTACGTATGAGACGGTGCCTCAACTAGTTCAAAGCACACCGAGGACTACGTCCAGTGGCGTGCAGCCGAAAACCAGCAAGCGCGCATGAATTAACCTCGATTTATGCAGGAAAGATGGCCACAAGTTTGCTCTGTTTCATCCGCTCTATCTCGAACATCCACGAAGATACGGAATTTTGAACACCCATAATACTTGTATTACTAAAACTCGTGTGAATTTTGTACATATTCGGAAAGGCATATTTGAGTCATCCGATATGAACTAGTTAATGACCGGAAAATTTTTGGAGTACTCAAAATGAACGCCGTAGGATTTCTTCTTTCATTTTTGCTCTGTCTCGATTGCCCATGGAAATAATCCATTTAAAAATCATCCTTACAGTTTCGTCTTCCGTCTAATCTAGACCAGTAGAAGGCAAGGGGATAAGCCACAATACCAGCAATGATCTGTGAACTTTCATCGTCTATGTTTCGGATGTGCAAACACAATTGAATACCATATTCCTTTTTATGAAGCAGTCATAATGCACGGCTGTATACCCTCCAGGGACACTCAGAGACAACGGGAACATCTATATAAGACGGTATTGATAGTTAAGCCACAGAAAGCTTATCAGATTTCGTGCGCGCTAGCCCCCAGATTAAGCGTAAATAGATAGCAGAAAGAAGGTGAACTGATTACAGTGTTATACAAAAGCCCGGGCCTAAGTTTCTGCTAAGCGTCTAATGAGTCACCCGGAATGGCGCAATCGGGGCTGTCATAGGACGCTCAGAGGACGGTCAGGAGACATTCATGTTGAGGTCTAGCAGCATTCATAGGACGGTCTTGTTGGCTTGGACCCACCACTTGTGTCATCTCCCCTGCGCCAAATCCTGTCTGTTAACAATTTAACAACCTATGTGCGTCGTAAAATGTGAATTCCAGCTTGAAATCGACTTAACAAAGCAGATTGAAGTCGGAATTCCATGCGGAGTGCTGATCATCGTGGAAGAAACTAACGGTCACCGAATTATCGTGAAATAATAAGACAACTGCTGCCAACAAATTATACTTTACCATGGGGTACAAAAGTATCGATATCACGTTAGGTCTCTGCAAATAAAACACACAATCTGTCATAGCGCATGTAATCCCCCGAAATTTTCTAATTTAATAGACTGGACAACGTTTCTTTTCGTACTTCCAACAAACATCCATTGTGCGAGGGAAACTTCTGTGACGAATGAATGTTTAAAGCCCCCAACTGACCGAACGGTTTGCGAGGTTCTCAACTTTTGGACGTTTTCAGGCAGTCGACGAAGCCCTGCCCTGGAGTCTACTCAGCTGGTTGTCAGACCTCTAGCTCTCACATTCTCCCTTGTCAAACTCAATTCACTTCCGCATTTTTCTGACCATACCTATATTAGCTAATAACGGACTCCCTTGATGATACATTTGAACGTATTTTCCGGAGTGGCCGTGAACTGTTTGGAGCACCGGCTTATAACCTTGTAATGTAGCAACACATCTTTTGAGAAAAATTTGTGGCACAGGCGAACTATTGTCTTTTCTAGCGATCTTTATCTTTCGGTGATTACTCCTTTCTTCTTGCACAATTCACGATTACAATGCAACACAATTATTTAATGTCGTGTATCGTCTGAAATCATCTGCGATGATCGCATTCATCCAAGGATGCTCCACAAAGATGAGTTGAAAAATTCAAATCATTATATAGGCTATTCTCAGTAAGGTGCTTCGTAATCATGTTCTCAGGAATTTATTCCTAATTGTTTCAGGAAAAATGGTGTGAGATATGCCGGTTTTTCTTTTCCACCTCGTGCTCTCTTTTTTATGGAATGGTAAAATTCTCGTCTTCCTTGAGTCAACTGGGATGTTGACACGTAGAAGACATGAATGGACAGCTGGTTTTCGGGCACTTTCAAAACTCGTTTGCAGATGTCAGTATCCTGATGGGGCTAATGCTCGACCCAACCACTTTATTCGAGCCTATTCTATCCAGTCTACCACTTAACTCAATTACGCACAATTCCACCTACCGATAATGCATATTTCTCAACGCATATGTGAGGAGCACGATGGATCACGGGCGATCATTGCAGATAATTACGGGTGATAAAAAATAATGAATAATTAAACATCGCCCCAAATATGGAATCTGCTACCGATAAAACGCGTGACCGAAAAGAATGTGGGTGCAGTTGACTCAAAGTTGACGCGCGCAGCAGGAAAATGTATTATTCGCTTGCTTCGCAGATTCACTGCAGAAAGTGTGATGCTACATCAATTTACCTTTTACAAGTTCGTGTGTGTGTCGATGTTTCAAACTTCTGGGGTCACTCTGGATAGAACTTCAAAATACACCTTCAGAATGTCTCGCCATTACGTGATATAACTAGCGTCGGAAAAATGTTAAAATGTGTCAGCCTTGGCGAGGGAGGACGGGAAATTCTGAAATTCGGCGAGCGATTGTTCAGACTTCAGTGCGGCGACCTGGAGATTTCACCGGCCTGCTTGCTGTATGACGTGTATAACAGTTCCATGATTGCATATTCTACCTTGGCTGCATGTCGTGTGACCGTGACGCGGACCCGAGACACACACGTATCACACACTTCCGGTTTACTGGCTGGTCGATAGCTGGTCTCTAACCGCTCTAGCTATTTCGCCTGTCGGTGCCGTTCACAGCACTATCAGAGACCACTTGAAGATTCAGTCCATACTGTCAACGGCCTTTTGTTTTTCGCGTCTGATAATTTCGCGCCTGGGGGAAAATAACTTGGTTCGCGGAGCATTAAACAGATGCAGGTTCCGTCGACTGCTGGAAACCGTCAAAAAGTTAAAAATCCCGCGAATTTTCCGGCCGAGTCAAGGTTCTGTGCGTTTGCTTGTCGCGGAAAATTTTCTCGTACAACGGATGTTTATGGGAGTAAACTAAAGAACGCAATCTCACACGTTAAATTAGAATATGTAGTGTGATTACATTTAACGTGAAGAATAATGTGCGTATTACATTTTTTGACAAAGACTTCATGCGGTATTATTATTTTTGCACCGGTCAGTAAAATATATAAATCTGTCAACCAGTTGCTATGGTATTTCACGATTCATTTGGGATTTGTTCAGGCGACCGTAGTATTGAGTCGACGACTCGGAAGGCCCCATGAAATGTGTATATTCTAAGTATAACTCAAATAACGTCATTCTGCTGGATTTGTCAATAAGCGCCACTTTCACAGTTTCCAGCAATCTGGGTAATGCGTGCACGAGTGAACATATCAATAGAATGATGCTGATGTTACGACGGTTTCGTGAGCAAACAGTAGACGTTATAGACAGCCGACGGCCAAATGTTCCCAGGACCACACTCGAAAAGGTCATTAGAAGATACACATGGTGTGGGGATAGACATTGTGTTCAATAGCGTGGAATAGCTGTCCAAACTCTTTTAGGAATGCCGAATGCCGTTACCAGCTCTGACTTCATTCGGAAGTCTATTTCGAATATAGAATATTTTACGAGGTGTGTGCATGCTTTTCCGAAAGAGTAGGGTTGGTAAGGGGAGTTGTGGGGAGTTGCTGGAGTGTGTGGGGAGTTGTATTGTCAGCGAACGGTGAACGCCATAGTGGTGGCATTCGAATTTATGGGCTTATAAAGAAGCGGCAGGTTTAACTTCAGTCTGCGCAACCATAGGGGACCAGTACTAAATGTTTGACAGCGTTGCTCAGAGGTGAACAAAGAAGAATATCCTGATAGGCTTCTGGTAAATGAAAGTTGGGGGGTTCTAACTCGGGCCTATCAGGTTTGCGTAGATGGCGGTAAATGAATTTGCAATACTCAAGTGGAGACCGGGCACACATTTTGAAATAGCCTTTTTTTCTTTGAGTTTTTGCTACCTGGAAACGTACTTGTTCGGAGAAGTTAAAGGAGCTTGGACACCGTTTTACTGGATTTCCGATGGAAGCAGCGGTATCAACATTATAACCGTTCAGTGAGACAGAACCATCAGGTATTTGACAACCATAGGTGACTATGTTCGACTTGTTTGCTTAAAACGTCATCAGCCATGTATTGCGCCACAACTACAACGATGCTAGGTCCCGTCGTACATTTTGCGGACAGAAAACGACGTTACCTGGCTGGTGGAAGGTGTAAACTATTGTTATATGGTCAACAAACAGAAAGGGTTTGCCATGTTCAATAACAGCGCAAACATCATTTGTATACATCATAAAAAGCAACGGTCCCAGGACGTTTCCTTGAATTACCCCGCTGGTCACTGGATTTGGTATTGAACAATGCTCACCTGTTTTGACTATTTAGGCGCGACCTTGAAGATACGGCAACAGCCAGCTATACAAGGGGTCTTGTATGTTAAAAGGTGCCATTTTGGTCGGGAGACGCTTATGAGGCACACTATCGAAAATCTTTTGCATGTCCAAGAGTGTGATGGTTACCGCATTGCCTGCGTCCCTGACATCGATATATGGTATAAGAGTTCCAGCCGACGTGTCATACAAAAGCGCCTGCTAAGGAAACCGTGTTGTGTGCTCCGTTATTATTCTTTCAAACATTCTCGAGCAGATTGATGTGTGGGTGATGGTACGGTGGCCACTGACGTCCTTCCCTGGACCACTCCTGTGGCATGGCATAGTTATTGACTTTATCCATTGAAGGGAGGGTGCTAGATAAAAGTAATAGGTTGAACAGATTGAGCAAGAGGATGCGTATATCCTCACCCCGTTGATTGATGGCCATTTCTAGAATGTTGTTTGGTCCAGGATGGATTGTGTGTTTAATGGTAGCTAACTGGGTCGAATGATTTGAACAACAATCAGAGCATTACCAGAAACTTTGTTTTCGGCGGAGTATCAGCAGGTAACATGGTGTTTTCTACGCCAAACGAGGCAGCAAAATGTGAAACTAGGCTTCCATGTATTGCAACAGTGGTATCAACAACCGCTTTGTTCTCGAGAGTAGTGACCTTTTTAGCAGGGTTCCTCATGGAATTTCTCCGTCTCACCAGGCGTATTATTTTCAGGCATCTTTTGTCATGACGGAGCCCGAGTTTCTCTTCGTCTATATGACAGAGTTGCATCTGACGTTCTAAGTGTTCAAACATTCGCTCATTTGCATCATCAGGGAGAAATTCAGTGCTCTTCTGTACCTCGACTTAAACATTTCCAGTCTCCCAGTCTCTTTTGCAGTGGGAATTCTTCTCTCGCAAATACGAGTTGATGCGTTTTGACTCTATGGGAGCCAGAACGTCGGTACAAAATGTCATATGTTTGAACATCACCCGGCCGCTACATCTGGGGCTTATGTTAGAAAGAGGGTATTTCAACTTAAGGACCTTAGCAGTGTGAAGATGACATTCCGATCGGTGAAATTGATCGGACGGTAGGATAAAATTGTCATTTGGTTAGCCCCATTGAAGTCAAACAGATATTTGACAACATAGCGGGCGCTTCCTGGAAATTGCTGTTGAACAGATATCTCTACAAACGAGATACCTATGGTGAATATGAAGTCCAATATATGCCTCTGTCTGGTAGGCGTTATGACATGTTGGCTCCAACTACTCGGTTGAGTGCATGAAAGAAATTCGGCCTGTTTTGCTGGAACAGAGAACGAGTTTCAGTAGACATTAGGCATGGTAAAGTCACCACCTATTATTTTGTGTTCGCAAGGCACGTTTGACGTGTGACTCATCATCCCTACAAGGTCATTCAACTCATTGCTGGCACCGTCAGATGGTCTGTAGATGCATACTATAAGCAGCTCGCGAAAACCAATGGAGACCATTAACCACAACGAGTCTTCGGCTTTGTGAAGAATAGACTCATCAAGTGTTACTGCTCCGTGAGAAGGTCCCTGTAAAAATGTGATCCCCTATGATGCTCATGTGACTGTCTAGAGTATCAGAGGAATTCCATGTCTCAGTCACGAGAATGATATTGGGATTAGATAACAAGACGGGGGATTTAAAAATGTGCAGTTTACTTACCAGCGATCATACGGCCATGAATACTAAATTAACGGGATTCTTTTTGTTAGGCACAACATTTAGACTGCCAAAGAATTTCATGCCAAATGGGCCAGTGGGCTGCGAGATATCATATGAAGGGCCTGGTCCGAGGAACGTACCGATTTTTCGCTCATATTCCGGCGGGTGTCGCAAATCTTTGACTTCACGATAGAAAGTGCTGGAATAGTGTCATTATGGTAGGCTAACTGAGTGGGACATGGAGAGGGGGCGGGTGGCGGTGGGTGAAATATCAAGGGGTGCACTAAAAAAGGACTGGCTCGAGGGATATTTGGGTTAGCAACATAATCAAGTGGCGGCGTGCTTGCTGTGGTACAATATTAGGGATTGTTTAAGTTACTACGGAGCTGTTGGATAATGGATGGGGGCGGTAAACTCTACCACAGTGTGCTGGCTTGAAAGCAGTGGAGGCAAATGGTGTAGTTCTATCTGCAAGGCGTTGTTTCTTAGGATGTGGTTTATAGAACCATATTCATGACACCTGCGAAGTGTTTTTGATTTATACTTATGTTGCAAATCCGAAATGTCATTCTCTAGCACAGGTCTTACCGTTGGTTTATAGCCTTGTCCAAGTGTTTCGTAGTTGTCATTGCTATTTGCAGGTACTCTAGGTGATTGAGGGAAATACCTATGGTAAGAAGTAGATCGTTCCGTTTGTTCGGCTGCGTCATTATCAAGGGGATTTGTACTGCTTCTCCCCGTGCTCTGGGACACTCTGGGTGCATTGGGTATGGGAATCTTTCCAGTCGACGGAGAAAGTTGTCGAAGACTATGGGTTGTGTTTTCAAAATTAACCGCTGGTTTCTCTACGGAAACTTGAATGCGCTCGGTGCCATCAGGGCTAGACGTGGTGAGCTTTCCAGTATTCGTCTGGACGGGCAACGTAACGGCGCTCCCATCTGCAACCTGCTGATTTAGAGAATTTGTGGAGCAGTCGAGGTCGACAGTCAAATCAATAAGACCACTGGCTGTGTTACACAAGCTCTTTTCTCGGAAATTACTGGCCCGTAATATTTCTCCTCGGAGTGGCGTCTTGCCACCGAACACTTTCATGGGCTTGAAATTCATGCCACGCCTGATTTGCTCTGATCCTCTGACGAATCCGTTTGCTATACGTTCATTTGTAAACTGCAGCAACAATGGGTAGCGTTTTTGCTATAATTTCTCATGAAGTCTTAGGCAATAGCACTCCCGTTCTTCCATCTTACTGGCTTTGAGTAATTCTTTTTCACTGACAACAAAGGTTTTTATCGGGCACATAAAACACCACCACTATCTGCACAGCATAACCGCCTGTGTAATTCCATGGCTACTGTATCAGTAAACGTCCCAGTGGCTACGAGATCTTTATGATTAGGGGTAGTTTGATGGTGGGCGTTAGTTGAGGCGTTTAGAATGCTAACTATTGGATCTGGCCAGTACAAAATTTCGGTAAGCTCCTCGTACTCACTGTGTAGTCTGGCTATTCCGGCCTCTATGTCCGTTACTTTTCTAACCTGATCTGCAAATACACTGGTGATGGGAACTAAACATGACTTGGTGTTGTTCCTTCCATGTGATATGCTAATATGTGCTTTTGAGATTAACGTTTTAGCAGTGGCTTTGATCTCTTTAGCAATAACAAGAGTGGAGCAAGTGTTGGTCGAACAGCCTGGAGATTTCACATCTTCCTCTGTCGTCATCATGCCCATTTTGTTCAACCGGCAATTTTTGAGGATTAGTTGACTTAATGAGTACTGCAATCTGATATTTATTTTTTACTATCAGATTATGTTCAAAACGTCTCAAAACAATTGAATATGATCAAATGTAGCAAGTACCATGCTAATTTGACCGATTAGATGGTAAGAGCAAGATATACATTAGCACGTAATAATACCCGTTCTTTCTTTTACCATGCTTCTGTTTTTATTATTATTTCGGTTTTTGTCAATTTGAGTGATCTATGGACTGTAAATGAATTCGGATAACTTAACTCGGCTCTCTCTCCTCTGTTCTCCAGACTTCGCCGTATGCAACTTGACTTATTTTAGAATTATTCGTTCTCAAGCGAGACACACATACGCTCTCTTCATAGGTTTGCACAGCGTTTGTGTCTGTCTGCCTCAACATTCAGTCCAGTGTAGGCGCTGTGCCTGAAAATAATAATCCATAAAATGAAAGAATGAAAAACACGGTGCTCTAGGCGGATATGACCGATGTTCCCTGAACCGTGTCATTCACCAGCACCAAGTCTGTTGAATAATATCGGCACAGCTACTAAGAATGATCGCGCAGCACTGCGAAGGTTGGTCGACAATCGCCAGTTAAATATTGATACGACCGGGAGGTTTCCGTCTCGCCGAACGATCCAAGGGTTGGAGTCGGCGAATTGTGGTGGAGGCTGAAGTAGATGAATTGAGAATTAGTATCATAAGGCGCTTTATCTTCAAGACGTCGGGTAGTAGGTCTAGCGGCGTTTGCTTTCTCAACTATAAGGCATCTGCCGTATGGCACGTTAGGAACTAGGCCGGTGTAAAAACCAGGTATCACTTTCCACGATAACGTCACGAGAACGGTTCCAGACCGCTCTATGGCTGCAGCCACTATCCGGCGACCTGGGTAACCTGTTTGATGGTTTTTTGTGTAGACCGGAGCACCGACAAGCATATTGGGTTGCGGAGATTGATGGGTTCCTTCTTATAACTGTTTTACTGAGATCAGCGCCCCGAAGCTTGCCCCCAGCTGGTGGCCAGCAGGAGGTTCCCTGGGCAAAAGTCTGTTGGGTTTGTTGGATGTTCAATTCATGTTCCCTCAAAACCTCCGGGTTGAAGAAAATACTTCCTGAATAGGAGGTGGCAGAAGGGTGATCTACAGAATGCACGGTGGTTAGAGGGTTGTTTCAGCAATATCGTTGCAGGTATGTATTTCACGTTGTAACATTGATTTTAGATGTGAAGATTTGGCGTTGAACCGGACGGTCTGGAGGAATATGGTTAAGGGGGCGTGCGGATGTTCGACGAGCACTTATTGCGCGGTCGCTAGCGGAACTCAAAGGAACCATCAGTACCATAGGTCGCGGTGACGTAACCATATGGTGGTGCGATGTGTGCTGCCGCGAATGCGCTGGCCGTTTTGGGTTGATAGGTCACCAACTTACTCAAAGTACACCGAAGAGGCGACGAGTACGTTGGGTTCAGGCAAGTCATCAATGTATCCATTCTACCTCTGTAAATGACTGCATCGGCCAACAGCCTTTTCGTTGACAATTAAGTCGCTCTTCTATTCAGAAACTTGAGTGTCTGTGATCTTCTATTTATTCTTTTCTTCGGCTTTGACCGTCTTTATTAAGCCCATTGTTCTTGTTTGGTTTGCATTTTCGCTGTCTTCTGATAACTTCAACTGGACCTCTGGAAGACAATGATTGATGTTCATGCTGGAGATTTCTTCCAGGTCTTTTCCCGTTACAAACAATTATCAGCTCAATTCTAAAAGGCAGCAATTTTCAAACACATCTTATCTCTCAGCTAACTCACCGGGTACTTGCTACACATTCGCGTGGATGTACCAATATATCGGCGAAATTCAAAGGGCAGCTTTGAATAATGTTTTTATAATGGGATATCAGCGAGTGTGCATATGTACTAAAGATCTTTTCGTTTGGCGAATTCTCGCTTTCTGTTTTCACTCTGATCAATTATTTCCGAGTCCATGGTTGAACGTTTCTTCGAGAGCCGCCCTGGATATTTCGACCTACTGACGTAAAATTACGAGTTCCCCAGTGAACTATGGTGGTTTACTCAATTCACGTTTCATCGATAATTGCACACATGAACGACGTCGCTGCCAAGTGAAGTTCGGACCAACTGCAAGTTTTTGGAGTGGAACCAGAATTGGAACGTCTTAGTTTACATCAGAGGAACAAGAGTATGTTACCTCAGCGGAACCACAAGAGATATAACAGTGGTCAAACAAATCAGGCACCTACTGGGCAGTGCTGGGTGAACGACCGTCAAATAGCAAACTGAAGTTTCAGAGAGACCGTGTTGGTGCCACACTGGACATATTCGGAGTGAATTGTGAAAAAACTCTTGAAATCACTCACGATTAATCCGTTAGACTGGAAAGCTGTTGTTTGAACGGCAAAATGTTTGAACATTTGCAATCCGCGATGTCCAAACGCACGTCAAGATACAAAAGTACACCAATGAAAACGTTCAACGATGGATTCAGAACGATGTGCTCCAACAGGAAACAGAAAGCCGGAATTCCCCAAACAAAAAAACCTCATTATTTACCAGCACTTACTGATTTCCCATTATACAACTACCACCCAAAACTGCTTTTAAATGTCAACGACGGTTCGCTTCAAACCCTACAGGCTGCACACAAATAGTGAAAGTAGATTATACTAGCTCAAAGCCTAGACCAGTCACCAATAGGATGATACAAGGGATTGTTCTGAGACAGTTACTTCTTATTATATATATAAACGATGCATGTGAAGTTATCAAGCATGGCAAACTATTCCTATTCACTGATGATATCAAACTTGTTTACACTTTTCCTCCTAGCAACCTCAATCCGTGTTTAGAAAATGTGCGGAAGAACTTCATGTTATTAGAGACTTGGTGTCAAAGTTGGCTAATGAAAGTTTCGGCAATACATCAACCACCGTTGCGCACGATTTTCACGTACCGGAGGGCTCTATAAAGCTGAACGATTACAGCATAACAACTGCCAAATCAGTGCGCCACCTAGGTGTGCGCTACCCAAACTCATTAATTTTTGCGGGACATATCTTTTCTAGGCGCTGAAATTAGACGGACGATAGGTTACATTGAAAAATTCATCTTTCCCTGCTGCTGCACGGTTACTCCTTTATAAGCTACACATATGCCACTTGCGCAGGTCTCATATGCTAGCTCTGGAAAGCCTCTGAATTGCATTCGCGAAAAGTTTGTTGTACAATCCATCCTCTGTGGGTTGGGGAGAACGCTGCCAGACACTTACACGCGATCGTCTTTGGCTACGACGACTCAAGCTTTACCTTGCCCTTAGGTATAACCTGGTCCATGGCAATAAATTCAACGTCCGTTTTGCGATTCGCCTACAACATGGGTCTCAGTATAACTTCAGAAAATAGGTATCACCGTTGACAGCTTTTTAATATCGGTAAAAGCTGCGTTCAATTTTTCACCCAGGAAAGTATTCTTACATCTGGGACAAACTTCCGTGTGCAGTTACGGCCAGTAAAAATATGCATCAGTTCAAACGAAGCTTAGAAACTTTCCTAACATTAACGACGTTATTTTCATTTTCAAAGATTTCCTGTCTGAGGACGTTAGCTTTGAATACGGACCTAATAACACCTGAGGATAAGCCCTTTATGTTGCATGATGTTACGTCACGCACCCCTCGAAATGATCGCAACTATCAATTTCCGGATAGATCTTGTACACAGTTATGCTTTTAGATTTGCAGGTGAACAGGAAAACATGTCCATAGTCAACAAATAGGTGTAAATATACACACATCCATAGTGATAGCCTAATCATCCAGGTAAGCCCTTATATAATAATTGATGATAACCTGTGTGTGTGGATGTAGATCATTAAGCGAAAGCCGGACATGCTGGAACCGCTCGAAGAAATACTGAACCTGCTCTTCTCATATGACCACATACAAACCTCGCGTTACAATTCGTGCTTCTTCCTCCCTCATAGACCAACTGGCAATCTCTCGATGTTGTTGATAATCGATATCTCTTCGCATTATTTGACAACAAAATTCCAAAATTTTTGTGTATTTGATTAACCTACATAACTTTATCAAGGTTANTGATAATCGATATCTCTTCGCATTATTTGACAACAAAATTCCAAAATTTTTGTGTATTTGATTAACCTACATAACTTTATCAAGGTTATGTAAAGGATTTTACCGAAAAATCACACACTCCGCTGTTTGTCATAGCTCACATGGTCAGTTTACGTCTTCCTGTTTATCGCGTGATTTTGCTTTTCGTTCTTGACTCTACAAACGTTTTTCACGCGAGAAAAAATCCCACCCCATTCGGACACAAAAACTCGTGATGATTGAGCGCTTCGCGAGATCCGCAAAATTGTTTCGATTTCGAGCAAGAAACGTAGTCCAGCTGAGAGGTCTGTCCACTTCTCCGTAAAGGCATGCACTGACATATCTCCCACTAACCCGACAAAATTTTGTATGCGGTTTTCCGGGACTATCTACACAGAATAATGAGGAAATCATATGACAGTTTATTTTTCCACCCTTAAATCATACCCTTTTACATGAACTTGACCATCGGACCAATGATCACCTGGTGGTGTGCAAATTAATGTAATCACTGAGTGTAACGTGCAACCGAAACCAGCAAGCGCGCACAAATTAAATTTGATTTGTGTAACGGGGCGTGCTGCTGCGTTGTCAGTGCCGTTTTGGTTTGCGTTCGTGTAAGTCGTGTGCATGGCTTACTGGGCCTTCGGCTCATGCTTGTTCGTATTGTTCCTCTTTTCAGGACTGTTGTTCGAACACCTACTTCGGAAGAACGCTGATCCGCGGCGCCTCCATATTTCTCCAGATTCGGGCCATAAGTGCCACAGACAGTCAGAGAGGAAGCAGCTGGTCCGCATGTTACACTAAGCATTTCTGTCAAATTTTGTGGATTTTAAGAACAATCGTCTCAAAATCATGTATCTCAAGATTTTCTTCTCAAACGGGAATTTTTCTCTCGTATTGTTTGTTACTGTGTTATATTCATATAGGTGACTTATGTCGCGATTAACTATCGTTGTGTGCGCTTATATATATGGTTATAAAATGTGTACATTGATCACACTATCCAGAGCTCATTTCTCACAGATGCGTTGAGAAATAACCCATTATCATTGTTGTTTACATTTAAAAACATATACTTCCATACTCATAGATATATAGTTTCATGGACGATTTTCTGCAGGTAACTCGAAATCTGGTCTAAATATCCTCGTTATTGTAGAGTTTGAACGGACCATGGCCGGTCACTTACGAACAACGTAACGAGTAGACAAGGAATATATGGCCTACACGTGAAATCGACGAAAGCGAGCAAAGAGCAAGATGAAACGTTAGTGCAGCGGTACGTTAAACGAGCAGGCCGTGGGACC
>QNGE01008410.1:1017-17203 GCA_008508345.1 Paragonimus westermani
CACACTATCCATTCTAGAGTGAGTTGGTTCACGGCATCCACGGTTGAGTGGTTCTGATGGCCGTGCAACGCAATCCTACCCTATACACCAGGCAGTTCGAAACTGGGAACTAGCTAATTCTGCTCTCCGGTCCCATTTCAAATCTGACTGCAAATTATCCACTTGATGCACTGTAAGCTGCGCCGAACAAGATTTTGATTCACAATCAAGGCACCGCTGGTTAAATCAATTTATCATTCAGCTGGTTCAGACCATTTGATTATTCCATGTGTCGGCTTATACACACAGAGAACAAAATGAATTAACTGATCAGAAGCATTCAATCAATACACCCGCTGGCTATACAGTAGAACCGGTTCCGCATTCCCTGGTACTGCAATGGTGATATTGCCAAGTGTTTAATTAAAGCATGTGTCCTGCATCACAAATGAACAGGGGCAATTTTACGTAGATAGTAGCTCGAGTGTATCCAATTGCTAACATAAACCAGCCGTGTGCTGTCACTCAAGTATTGCGTAGTGAGATACGTAGGAAGAAGGTGATCACAATCGAAATAGATCACCTCACCACCTGAAACATTTGGGCGATCGGAAACAACCGGAAACAATCACAGCACAAAAATCCATAGTGCAGATTTCCAAATACTGAGTCACGCCTAGACTCAAATAACTAGCACCAATTCTCTAAACAACATTATGCATGTGCACGTCAATAATCACTTGGGAATAAACACATTTGAGTGAACGTCCGCGCAGGTGCATAAACAACACCTAACTGGAACTTTGTAAGTCAACAAGTTCACCTAAATTGATGGGTAGAGAACAAATCGTGATATATTGGAATCTGATTGACATTAGTTCAGGTTGACCCGAAATGAAACATTATTCTCCGTTAAATCGCCGATATTCACATCAGTATTGGACACGATCTGTTTCTCTGCTGATAACTACGTCCACCGGGTAGAAACCGATTCAGCGGCCGTGCCCCATCTGTTGAGCTCCAATTACTGGTATCCACGTCCGAAAAGGTGCATAAAAAAACAAATGCAAATACTGTCGTGAACTGGCTTCATCGCTTACTGAACACAAACCGTTTCAAATTCTCTTGTTCGAAGAAACCACAGAATCTAATATATGTTCGGGATGCTTGTTCTTCTCTCACCTGTGTTGATCAGCGATCCACTTGGAATGTCATATATGTGCCTTTCCCGTGGAGACAGATTAACACTAAATTAGCACATCTGTTGAAAAACGAGCGTCGCGCAAGCTAGATAGAGTGATCCGTTCTGCGTGGATGGCTTCGTTGGCCTGTGCGCTTGTTTACAGTATCACTCAGTTCGAGTTATATTTGCCTAGGTGAGACTCCGCGTGTATTCGTAGTGAAACGAGTGAAACGAAATTACGCATGTTTCACTCAATGTCATCCCGTTGATGCTTCGACTGAGGTACTCACTTCCAGACGAATAAACTTGAATAGAATACTTTTCTTTCTGCATTCAGGGGATATACGCTAACTCCTGTATTGAGATTTGTACTCGAACTAAAGCGAAACACGCTGATGTGAAGTTCACTTAGGACCACCCGAATAGTCTCAGACCTCCCTTCGTCAAATGAGACGTCATTTCTGTCTTACAAAATTCATGATATATTCCGCAGGTATTTCGAAACTCCTCCAGTCTACGTTCTGAATAACTTTTGGGGGTGAACAACTGGCACTGGAGTATCAGGCACGTTGCTGTTTTACGGTGGCAGGCATTTGTGTCTAGATGCAGGGAGGTAGCAAACACTGAGCTCCAACTGCTAACGCATACCTTTCCAACATAGAGAGACGTGCCAAAAAAACATTATGTACCCTTTGTTTATGTGACGAACAGTGGTATTTAGCCTATGTTCAACTGCATAGAGTGGGCGGTCTGTAAATGAAAACGGTATGCCTGGAGGACACATTTTTACCATCTAACTAGTTTAAGGTGTTATAATCAATGTTNTTTACGGTGGCAGGCATTTGTGTCTAGATGCAGGGAGGTAGCCAAGCACTGAGCTTCAAATGTTAACGCATACCTTTCCAGCATAAAGAGACGTGCCTCGGAAACATTATGTATCCTTTGTTTATTTGACGAACAGCGGTATTTAGCCTCTGTTNCCTCTGTTCAACTGCATAGAGTGGGCGGTCTGTAAATGAAAACTGTATACCTGGAGGACACATTTTTACCATCTAACTAGTTTGAGGTGTTGAAAACAATGTTCACTTGCAGTCAGGAGGAAATTGACAGTGGAGCTTCGTCGCACACTCTTTTGGTTTGTAATGTTCTGCTGACGACGTGTGCACTTGTGTGAACCGTAACTTTGGAATTTACGCCCGGTGACCACTGACGCACCACCCTTGCTGAACGTGGTTACATCAATAAATACATTTATACTTCCGGTTGTGCTTGGTTGCCCACATCAGTATTGTCGCCAATTATTCTGTGCTGTACCGGAAAACCCGTGTGAACTCCGGAAATCACACCAACATATTTCAATTTTTCCTCCTCTTCCGTGTTTCAGGAGCTTGGCAAATTCCGCTCTTCAAGTGATTTTCTCTTTCCGATGGAGCTTGTTCGTTTGATGGCTAACTTATTCAACAATGAATTCCTGTAGTTAGCCGCGTGAACGAACCGATGCTTGCAACGGAATGCAAAAATACATGCACACTGATAATTTTTCATACACCGTCCGCAAATTTTTAATCCAGGTGGTCAACTGATATAACCGTATGAACCCAGTGTGTTTGTGTGGGACGAAGAGGAGAAACAATATTGCGGATGTGGGTTGATGTGTTGTCAGTGAAGAGTGGAGGAGTGAACACAAAAAGCAGTAGGCTGCTGCTACTGAGTCAGACATGTACCGGTATGTTGTAAAAAGTCTGCATATGCGCCTCACACTCAGTCATTCGAGGTGGATGAGCCCATAAGTCTGTGCTCCAAAATCTAAATCAACAGTGAATGTACCCAGATATATGAACAAACGCCGAATAATCCTGGACCATATGCAATCCAACGGAGGACCTCACGCTATCAGTAAATCTGGCGGTAAACTGCCCATTGTACTGTAAAAGTATAATCTGAAGAACAAGCGACATAGCTGAACTGAATGAATACACAGCAGGGCAACGGAAATGGTTTCAGATTTCCACGCAATAATCTAGTCACAATTTGCGCGATCTCGGTTTAGCAGTGGTCAGCTAGTTTATTCGGAACAATTTCTAACCGGAATTCTGGAGTTAGCCACGCTGAACATCTGCGCTACTGATGATTTTCAGCGACACCGAAACTGAATTACAATGCATCTTTCTGAGAGCATGTGGCTGGATAATTCGCTGGGATACGGAAACTGTGATGAACTGCGCATTGTACTAAACTTCGTGTAAACAATGCGCATGAGTTGACGTCCGTATGCGTCATCACTGCCTGCCATTGTCTTGGTTTACTTAGAAACGGTTCTGGAAAAATCTCGAATCACAGGCTATCCAGACACATTTCAGTAGAGTTCGAGTTATCCTTTTTAATTAATTAAGACGAGCGGTTGTTCCAAAATCTCCCGATATGATGACCGTATCAAATTCGCCTTCATTCTACACCCGACCTGTTTTCATTCGCTCCAAGACTATGAGAGGGTGACAGCGTCGTGGTTTACTTCTGTAAATATATCCGTGTCCATTATGCGACCTGCTTCTTTGGGAATTTTAAGGGGCGTCAGTACGATATACCGCAATGTTTCGCCTTCCATACGGCTCAACTTTCTCTAATTTTTCAGAACAATGGTTCAGCGAACAAGCTCGTTTTCGACTATCCTTCATCAGGCCAAATACATGACATTAACATGAAACAGAATTGTCATGGCGAAGCGAAGAAAGCGAATGGCAAGTTCAAGTGAGGTCAGACACGTCATAGGCACACAGGGAGACGACGTTTTGATAACACTTTGTCACCATTACGACGTAACTGGGACCATGGTGTTTTGATCAGTCGTAGTGTGAATGTCTGCTCATGGCAATTTCAATGCCTGAATAAAGCGCTTCTGTGCGCAAAATGGTGGACTATTCAATCGGATCCCGATCGCTTCAGCCGTGGCCAAAATTCGACATCTGACAGCTTTTGAGTGGATGCCTTTGACTCGGTAAATCACACGAGGAGGCCAGGTTGACATTATGATTGGTATCAACGAAGTGTGAGACAATTGCGCTAGAAATCGTCTTGGTGACCCCACTATTGATCCAGGCTGGATGATGTTCACGGATACGTTCCGATAATGAGGCTTGTCTATAACACCTACTCTCATTCAAGCCCTAAATTATCGTGACCTTCTGATATTCTGGATATCTTCACCCAATTAATATGCCTGAACCTGGAGATAGTAGAGCAGAGGTTACCGAACTGTGGCTCTGTGCAGCGACAGAAAGCGATTCCGGGTACCTGTTAATTTAAAAATATTCAAAGGGAACTATATGAAAAGCTGACACTCATCGCGTTCAACGTTTGACATTTTGTCTGGATCCTTATCTTCAAGTCCAAGTTCGTCTCCACTCACTAAAGGTTGGCGGCAGTTGCCGGAAAGTCCCGGTCGAAGGATCACCGTGCTACTCCATCGAGATCCGGTGATAAATCGGCACGGATTGATGAACAGCTCATCCCAACGTAATCTGCAAACACAAAGAATGGTTGCTAGGGAAGTTGTCCGGTATGTCGAGCCGGAGATGGTTCATTTTAGTACATTAGTATTGTTTGTCACTGCCTCAGCAATTCAGTTTTCCATAACCATTTCGAAAATCCTCCACACAAGTTGGCTCGCATTCAGTCAGTCACTCGGTGAAAGATACCAAGCAGTCCTATACTGTTAATGGGTTGGCGATGAGTTACCGAAGTGAGTACAATGCTGAAATCAGGATAAGTTATGTCAACCGCAGAAAATCTACCCACTCCCTTTTGACTAGAATCATGAGATTTAAAATCTTGACATGCAAGGTTTCCCCTGCCATTACCATTGTGGTGTAGAGATCTGCAGATGGCTCCCAACCAAACATTTCGAGAATTTATGCCCATATGAGGCTGACATACAACAATAATATCCTGACCAACATTTCTTCATTTTTCATGACTCTTTTTGCGGGGATCCACTGGAAATGTCAACGAGAGTGGTGACAACTGGCTCACCAGCAGATCCTCCTATTCATCACAAAACCTCTCGAAGTGTTGTCGCAAGAGACGTTGCGAATGTACCCTGGTAGGTGTCACAGATGTCCACAATTTTATTGAAACTGGAATTTCGCATCTCATTATGTACCCTAGCAATACGACTGTCAGTTATTTCGTTGGAATGTTACGGTGTTCTGTTGTGAAAACAATGAACAGCCCATATACATCTTCCCGATTGGACAGCCCTTGCGCCATCTGCGCTCCCGAATCAAAACCATGGTTGTAGTGCATAGAATCAGAAGATAAATATCACGTGCCTGCAGCCACTTGCGAATTGAGACGTCCGGAGTTTCCTGAAGAACTTAGGGGATGTGGCGTAGGCGGTCAACAGAAAGGCCGACCTGACGAATCTGGTGGTCTTCTGAGTGCTGCTCAAGAGCAGAGCGAAGGCGCTATGGGATTTGGTGCGAATGAGCCTCGCGAAGCTGTAGTGGGCTGCAATAAAGACAGCGCTCTTTGTTGGGTTCGACATTCCTGCCGACTGCCAAGGGACTATGTGGCGATTCAAATACGATCTGCTTGAAACTGAAGACGGCGCTCTTGTTGATGCTGATTCACGGCGGGACACCTTGTTGAAACCCCTGTCACACGTGTACCCGGACTCCGAGAAAACACATGCCGGTTTATCATTCCTCAAATAGAATGACACCAGCTGAAGGTCACTGTCATCGTATGTTCGCTGACGTTGACAGAGTTGACCAGTGCGGATCGTCAATTGTTGGCAAACAACACACTTACAACCGTCGGATTAAAGGCAAGCGAATCAAGTGAACTAAAGGACATTCGGAGTGCGTTGAAGAAACATGCTCGAACATTGGCGATTTTGCAGGGGAAGAAGAATGGCGAACGCTATAAAGACGTCTTCTTCATATGTGGATGATGTGAACATCTGAGAAGATTTGGCTTATTTGGCAAGGAGAGACCGTTCCCAAGTGAACGTCATACTGAGTGCTTTCCTTCTGCTAACCTGAAGACGATATTAGGGTTGGTCAGTATGACGGCGGCTTAGGCTGGGTAGAAAATGTGCGGTAGCTCGGACTGTTATTTGAATGACACTGGTTGGTGCGTTCGTTAATTGGGCCGAGCCCAGGGAAGTTTCTTGAACCGTGTGCAATGGTCGCTTGCTCACTGGGTGATATGGCACTTATTCTTAATTGTGTGGTATGATATAATGTCCGAATCGATGGCAACATGACCAGAAACCTTTCTTCATTTCCGCTGGCACACATAAGACTGCCGGGAGTGGGTTTCCTGTCCATGTTGGAGCCACGATTGAGTTGAAACACGATGAACTGGTGAAAAATAGTGAACAACCCTTGACAAAATCAACAGTTATGTCGCGTATTCTTGATTTTGTGGTATGATGTAATGTCCGAATCGGTAGCCACATAATCAAAATTCTTCGTCATTTCTACTGACACACTTCAGACTACCGAGAGTAGATTTACTTCTACATGTTGAAGCCACGATTGAGTTGAAACACGATGAACTGGTGACAAATTATGATAATTTCACACACCTCAGCTAGATTACCGTCAATACACTCGTAGCAATCCCAGCTGTAGCAGAGATTCTCGACGAGCTGCAGAGCATCTGTTTATTCGTGCTGCTGAACATGTAGTGTGGACATCCCCAGGCTCTGATTACGCTGGTAAAATGAAATAAAACAGCGTCCTTGGTGAGAAGAAAACAGCGCCGCCTCAGACGCATGCCGTTTGAGCCGTCAGACGTACCTTTCGCATTCAGACGAGTGATACTCAAGGCATTGAGTGGATTGTACAAAACTGTTGTCTATGGATACGATTTCGTCATCTACAGCACGAATGAGACAGAACATACTCTACACGCCTCGGCTGTGTTGTAGAAGATTGATCAGGCCGATTTACGGATCAGCAGTCAAACATCACATCGATCGGAGCAAACGTTGGTACCTCTTGGTCAAAGTTCGGCCAGGATGGCGACCATACACTGCTCGAGAAACTACTGACGATCGGGGCCATTCCGGTATCTGCGGGCCCGTTGTACAACAATCTGTAGAATAATTGTCTATTTCGCTGATTAGAAAGAGTCACTCAAGCGTTTGCGAAATCCAATAATTCATGAGGAAATGGAAGCGGCCATTATTATTTCCGGTGATTATGCAGAGCTTCGTTGTCGGGAAGGTACCACTAATGTCACTTGCTAGAACATTACATAAAGTAGCCGGAAAGGTTATTTTTGCAATTACGACATAACACGCTATGTACATTGTGGTGCCTCGACTGCACGGAAATAACGAAGTGTTTGTCAACCTTCCTGCACAACAGGTAGCCAGACGCTGACGGGAAAACCAGCAAAGCTGATGCTAAAACTATCGACCACATAGTAATGACGCCTAGACACTGAGACTGAGCACATCTAACAGTAGTTTAGATAGCAGCCCAAACCCCTGACTAAGTCTCAAAACACTTTCTGCATTTGAAAACCTGTTGATTCTTATCCGCTTTTTAAAACAGAGTCCACGTAAGACCATTGCACGAGTATGCCAATCAAGTTGTCTACACCGGTTTGAAGAAAGACATACTTGCCATTGAACGTGTCCAGCGAGTAGCCACCAAAATGGTCACTGGCTTACGGCATCTCTCCCACGAGTCTCGCCTTGAAATTCTCGATCTTTATCCACTTGAGTTTCGTGGACTCCGCGGCGACTCAATTCTTACACACTTTCTCTTTAGCGCAGAACTCATGCAACAATTCTCCACCCTAGTAAGTGATAACAGTCGAAGAGGTCNCGACGAGCTGCAGAACATCCGTTTATTCTTGCTGTTGAACTTGTAGTGTGGACCTCCGCAGGCTCCAGTCATGGGAGTCGAATGGAATAAAGCAGCTTCTGTGTTAAGAGAAAAACGTCGCTGCTCCAAACGCATGCCGATTGGACCGTCAGACGCCCCTTTTGCGTGCAGACGGATGATACTAAAGGCACTGGACGGATTGCACTGCACCGTTGTCTATAAGAAGGAAATCGTCATCTATAGCACAAATGAGAAAGAACTTACAGTACACGCTTCAGCTGTGTTGTAGAAGACTGCTCAGGCCGGCTTACGGATCAGCTGTCAAACATCACATCTTTTGGAACAAACGGTGTTATTGCTTGGTCAAATGTTCGGTTAGAGTGGAGTTCAAGCACTGCTCAAGAAACTACTGACGATTAAGGCTATTCCGGTAACAGCGTCCAACAGGATGTTGCGACGGTTCACTGGTCGCGTTGAGTTCTACAACCAGTTGATCGAATGTCTCAGTTAAACTGCAGGCCTAATGTACAAAATTCTGTAGAATAATTGTCTATTTCGCTGATTAGAAAGTGTCACTCAAGAGTTTGCGAATTCCAATTATTCATGAGAAATTGGAAGCGGCCCTTATTATTAATGCTAACTATGCAGAGCTTCGCGGTCGGGACATATACCAGTAATGTAGGGTTTGAAGTTGTTGTGATCCAGAAAGGCGGTGTTGTAGAATGCGCCGTTCAATTATTGACTTCCGCCAACTGATGTAGAAAATGCACGTGCTGATTATATCGACGGAGTTAAGAACGGTAGTTTTGGAGATACATCATCAGCTGGCTCATACAGGACGTCATGAAAATTGTGGAATGCCGAATTAAATGACACGCCGGTTGGGCATAAAGATTCATTTTAACAATTATGTGTCAATGTGCCAACAATATCAATGAAGAGCACTAATCACTCTGGCTATTTTCGCGCACAACCAGTCTCCGCCTGTTAGATTAAGGAATACTAGTCGGTTGATTTGATGAGCCTCTTTCTAGCTACGCCATCCGGAAACCAGTACATCACAGTTGTGACCGAACACTCCGCAAGATGGATCGACGCAGCTGATCAACGTACACGCACCATGTGTATCGCGGAAGGTAACAGCCACACAACCAAGAAATGCTTAGAGGCGGAAGAAAGAGGCAGGGAGTAAACATCAGCATTGGTTTTGTTGGTCCAACACTGTTCGCCACAGAAACAACGATAAAGTCGCCTTTTGAGCTAATGTGTGGATGCATACCACATATGCCGGTCGATTCTGAAATTGCCTTATGGATAGACTGGTAGATGAGCACACATAAACTAGCAGACCGACCGACCAAAACTTGACGAACACAGGAGTAGTGTTCCGGGAGTGGTCAGAGACAAAGTAATCTGTTCGATGTGCTATGCGCCAACCTAGTTCGTAGTTTAAGTGTGGATATCAGAGATGTCCAGTTGCAACAGGACCTAAAAGTATGAAACTCCAGACAAAGTGGATGGAACCGCGCGTGGAAGTGGAATTTCATTATTAAGTGTGTTTGATTACGAACAAAAACACTGAGCATCAGAAAGTCAGCATTGCGGATTACAGTGCGACCTGAAGAGAATACACACCAAGTGTATCGACTTCACCGAGTTGATACGCAGATCGTCCAGAGAGTGACGGGATACTCAACGGCGTTTACTGAGTGTGGAAATATCTTTGAGAGCGGGAGTGTAGTGACCACAAGCGACTGCCTTATATAGTTTGCACCACGACTTTTCAGTAGTGAGCCGGGAGCATGAACTTTGGCAGGCGCTCTGCACACTTCCAGTCTTCACTAGGGTCAGTAAGTACGAACTCCACTTTGAGTAAGTAACAAACTAGACAACTTAATATTCTTTCACACCAGAATCCTGGAAGCGCGGCAGAAGTAAATTCCAGGGTTTCCAATCACCGACAAAAATCGCGGAGGCTTTGGAGTTATGGCTAATCGGTGAGTTGATGTGGGTATCATTCATGGCTTGTAATTCATCTGTTGCGTGGAACTGCGTCCAACATTCCAGACTTACGAGACAGGTCAAGATCATAGAACTCATTAGACCTGCGAGGCGAAATTTTAGATTACGGATGAGTACCCAGGGATTGGTTTATTTTCAAGTTGAACATCACTCGCATTGCTAGTTGCAGCTTCTATCTAAATGCGAACACTGCGATCAAATCTGTGAAATGTTCAACCGGAAAAATGCAATAGATAGAGAAGTAATGGGCAATTACTGCACTCATACTAGTAAATTAAACTAGTGTATCCTGTGACTAAATTGTGCACCACCAGATTTTTCCGACCAGTTGCATTATTTTTGGAAAGAGCCTATTCGACAGAGTGCGTTTCTCAAAGTTTGTACATTGTGAGACAGTCTCTTGATAAGATCACCTCGTCCCTTATTTGCAACGAATATTAAGTTGGCGGCAAGCTATTCAAAGCCGTGATTCAAACATTGTCGTGCTGGATATTACTTGTGATAGGGTAACGGTTGGTACTTGGCCGAACAAATTCATGAACTCGCGCAGACAGACCAACACTGCAGAAACCGATTGAATGTGTGCTCTACAGATTTCAAGTTAACGAGTTGCAACACACCATACGATATAATAACGCTTGCAAATACGTCCGGAAAATAATGGTGTTCTGCCTAAAAGATGCTGTCATACATAAGCTAATCACTTAGACAGTGGCTTCTAAGTTAACATTCTTCCAAATACAAAGTAATATCCTCCTCCCGCCAAACCTCAAGTTTGACATATATATATAGCACAAGTGCTCAGCAATTACTCGCTAGCGAGAATGAACATAACCGCACAGTACAAGACACTCTGTGTTTACAATGTTTTATGTGAACGTTAGTTCACAACATGATTAACACTTCATAAGCAATACTAGCGTNTAAATAGACCGACATGTAAACCACTGTGTCTGTCAACAATTTCTTTACCTTTGTGATCGACCGCAGGACAAACAAAGCAACACTTCGATTCCCGAGGCGAATTGATGTAGCGAACGTAGAATAGACATTCGATTGCACACATCTGGTAGATCGTGCGTCTGCATTACTGAGGTATACAATGGAAATTCAAGAATGAAGAAAGCCTATGGCATTATTTCAAAGAGCTTAGTAAAATAGGGTTTGATACCATGATTACTAGTCAATCTAACACTGCCAGGAGACCGTCGGCGAGCGCCTGTCGTCAGTTGCAGGCAGTTTGCTATGAAACAGTTTTGGAAACATGCCCGATTCAACCATATATCCTTGCCTTCGATATTGTGGTCGAGAAGTAAACCTGTCTTCCAGGACCTATCCATGTTGATTCCTCGTAGGCGCACATTTTGATCAGTAGGTCCTTAATCTCTTCAGCGCACGAAGGTTGCTTCGATGCCCATAAACAACCAGAGAGCGAGGATCGGACTCTAAAATGAGCTCCAAGAATTCGTTCCCAACAGGTGCAGATGAAAGATGCGTCATGAAGCGTCTTAGGTAAACTTATACATTCAACGCTCAAACTGAATAATATTTCAATTCTTGAGGTCTTCGTTCCAACTGTTGATTTCATTAGCTCTAAACGCTGACTTTTTAATGTTGGTTACATTTTAGAAATCTCAATCCTCAACTCTCGAAAATCTGCAATATCAGGCTGGTTTATCTGTTGCTTTAGAAAGCCTGTGCAATTCCGCTTCGCTTCCTTCAAATTTCTGAAGTGCCCCTGATCGTCCTCAGTCGAGTATCAGCAGGCTCTGTTTTCTCGCAATGCTAACAAAGCTATTCGTTTGCTGACTAGCACTGTACCACTAGTGTCCCTCGGGAGGGATTGCTTCGACGATGCATACGTTGCCTCGTAAATTTTGCTACGTTCTCGAGTTATTTTGTGTACACGATAAATTACTAGTAACAACATCCACAATGAGGCTTGCGAAAGGCATTTCCAGCTCTGACGCGGACACTATGAAAACCTAACTATCGTATGACCTTCATGGACCACACCGGTTTCCTCAACTATTCCGGGACAGCCATTTATGACTGAACGCCTTTGTTCTTCGCAGACCTAAGCTAGTTCTGTTCGATTCATACACGAATAGCGTAGAATCGCATTGGTTTTTGCGACAGTTTTAAACATTCCGGTAATATTTTGCTCCTTTACTCAGTCGGCACATTATTTTAGCATACAATTTTACACCACTCCACAACACGACGGTAGCATCTGAATGACCCCACAGCTTCTAGTTCGGCACTCGAGGTCATATCTAACGGCGCTCGACATTTGCACACCTTTCCATTCTTTGTCGTTCCGTCGACATAATTTATTGCATCGGTTCAGCCAGACGGTGCTCTCAAATTTCTAACACATCATTCCCGTTTCACTTTTCGAAATGTACCAGTCACGAGCGACGAAAAAGCTATAAGTTTTACACTGTTGCATGTTAGCGAGACCAGATGAAACCCTTCATATATGTTGGCTAAAAATGAAAACCAGTTGCATGGAGGCTTGAGCTTCGTTGCCAAATGTGTGGTCGGTGATTGTACCTAGAATGCTGACCATAATCTCTTGACGGGTGAACGGACATACCCGTCGGAGAAACTTGCAAGCAACAGCAATTCTTTCAAATGTGACCAACTGAAAACCAATAATAGAAACACACAGTGGGTGTCCGCTCACGACGACCGTAAGAAAACACGACAGTCCTCGACGTATAATGCATTCAAGATGGAATGCATAATATATCGCCGTCTTGCACCGAGGATAGAGTGGATTATTATGTAGACACATTTTCTCAACTACCTCTCTCACGCCTGTGTATCTACCACCGTCTATTGAAGACGCTCTTAAAGAACTAATGCACAATATGTGTTATTCAATTCATGAGTACATTTATTTACGAAGACCTCAAAGGTTTATCCTTGTGTATTCATTAAACGGTTTGTTCGTTCAGGATTCCAATACAAAATTGAGCTCCCAACATATGGACTGGTCTTACAAGGTCAACGGGTCATCTCTCGACTGTACCTCACTATACACTCTTTTCTACTGTTCCGTCACCCAATCCCTTTGAGAGTTTACAACTTGATGCCCGAATCTTTGGGAGGCAGCTAGTTGTTCGGGACTTTTGAGAGTGTTGTCTTATTTGTTCCCCCGTTATCCAATATCTGATAAACGTCTTCTGATGTTGGATCAGGAAACGGTATCTCACGTGTGGACCAGTTGTAAAATCAGCAAGGTTTTCTCGGTGAATAGGCTGTCGCGGTCAAAAGCCGTAGTTATCTCAGAAAGTGGTCGTTGCACGGTTGGCAGCCATGTCCCCTATCAAAAGTCACATATGTTCCTTGACTGCACTAGGATGTGGCATATGTTACCTCCCCCCAAAAGACTCTTATCTACCCCCAACAGAGGCACGTGGCATCCCAAACAACATGCCGTCCATCTGGCATGCTATACATGTGCGCTGTTGACATGTTTCATCTCCGCTGACCATGGAGACCCCAGAAGAAAGGCAGACGAATCACATCGGAGTAGACCACACTTGAACGATGTATAGACTAGCATTTTCACCCGCGGTGACAACAGGAAACGTGTCCTACTAGCCCTGGACTCCCTGGCTGGACAGTTTTATATCATATTCATCTTCGATATCTAATCCTTGCACTACCGCAGTGGTTCTGTCGCAACCTGCTGCAGGATGCATTGGGTGCCATGGAAGGATGTGTTCTGCGGATTCCATCCCAAACGAACCACTATTAGTCAACGCTCCCCAATGTGTTGCAGCTATGTATTCATAAGCACACAATAGATTGACTTCTCTCGTCCTATCACAACCGTTTGGTTCTCATATATGCGGAGAGCTTTGCTGTCAAATCAAGTTTTACCGCTCCAAAGCAATTAACCCAACCAACCTCTTGTTCGTGAAACAGTTCTTTCCTTGATGACCTCCCCAAGCTGTTTTCAGTCACACAATACAGACCTGCCTCATTTTACGCCCGTAATAGCATTTATAACTGGAATAATAGCGCACCAAACATCGAAGTTCCTGCACGCGAACTAAACAAAACCGAACTCACCCCTGACATACCATTCAAACTCACCAATTTCAGCGTTTGAATACATGCAGATGTGTCACTAAACAACTTTTGCACGTGATTTGGGGATTTCTGCTGTTTTGCTGAAACAAGGATTCCAGCTTCTATTTAAGTGCCACAATTGCAATTCCCGCCAGCGACTTCACCATGGGCCGATTTAGTCCATCAACTACGCATGTTTGCGAGCCTCATTCGTGTTATACCAGTATAATCCTTCTCTTTGTTTCAGTACTGGCATCCGCTATCTTGCAAACGAGAATCTATACTTAAGAGAATAAAGTGAGACATAAATCATGACAATCTTTCACGTGTGGAAGGCTCTCTGTGCTGCCGGCTTGCAATGCACAAGGCGAATTTAAAAAGTATCAATAGACTGGAAACAATGAATTCTGTGTGTGCATAATTAGTTTCATGTTAATTGCATATAACCACCTCGTTAGCAACGGACTAGATAACCATTACTCTGTATCGAACTTCCGGGTGCTGTAATTGTCATCCAGTTGCAATTCATCATAGGAAATTTTCACATGAATACAGTGGACATAAAGTGGAAATACTAAGGGACCAGAGTTCTGGTTCAAATGAAATACCCACGCAAATAAGAAGGGGAGATTAAACAATAAATCTCAATTTTGCTGCAGATGTCATCCACTGGAATGACTGTCGTTGGGTGTCATAATCTACGAGTTTTTCTCTTTGTGGGTCTGTGCGACCTGGTTGAAGACAGAAGTAGGATCAAGAAAGAGGGCATTAAAGATGCGTTCGAAGTTTTGACTTCGTTGAGCAACCCAGAAAATGCTTCATCTTAGTTACATGTCATTGATTAAAGAGTATTTTTCTCCTAGAAGGAGAAACACAACACTTATTTATGACATCTGTTTGACTGGGATGATAAAAACCACGAGCGTTGTCAATGATCAACTCACGATGAATTCACCGAACATTCCAATCTAATCAACGTCAGACCACGTTACGATAACACACGGCTTTCACCGTTGACAATGTAAATCTGACTAAAATGTTCACAGTAATTAACTGTGCTCAGCATAATTAACAACACTTAGAGGTACATGCACGAAGCACGGCATTACTCGTTAAAACCAATATAAAAGACTGTTTGCAGTTTGCACATGAATCTTGGTGCAACACTGGTGGCCGAAAAACAAAACTGTTCTACACTTTAGTGAATTTCTCGTCGACGGCGCGTTTGATCAAAACGTTCTAGTGTTCTGCACGCACCGCCAAAACGTGTGAATGATCGGACGTTCTGGTAGCTGCGTTTATTCCTCATATGTCTGACTAATCGGAAAGGTATTTTCTGAAGCGAACCGCTGCTTCATAGATCCAAGGATGAACCACGTACACATCCACCGCATCATAAGAATTAAACTTTTATATGAGGTTCACACCGGAGTGGTTTTTATAGGGTTTCGCAGAGTTGGGTTAGTGTGTTATTTCAGATGGACAACTGTATGGACCACTAAACAACTGGTGAACCAAAGAATGTAGACCTTATAACAGTCGCTGAGAGTCACCTGCAGACCAATTTGAGTTAAAGCATGTTGACTCTCAAATTGACACTCCTCGATTGGACTCGTTTGGATCCACAAAGTAAGGGATGTCTGAACGGATATAGAAACGATTTCCATCCGCTTCAGGACAAAGCGCACTCTCGTTCACGGTCATCACTTCCATAAGTCAAATACTTATACACCCGCCTGACCAGTCCGAACGAAAACGAAACTGGTTGTTGGGAATGTGTTTGCAGGTCAGAACCGAGGAGCATTCTGCTTCCATACATAACTAAGCCATTTACTTTGAACCAGCTCGCGTTAGTACCTCTCCGTATAGAAAGTCTAGTAATCCACGCACTTCCGACACAGACCATATTTTATAAAACTCCATGTTCTTTGATTTTCTCTCGGTTAAAAATCACCAGAAAAAGTGAAGTCTGGTCGGCGAAGCAGGCTGAACCGTTAACCTCAAATTTTTCACGTAATGCACTGGAAATTACTCTTCGGTCATTTCTACAGTCATTCTGAAGCCTGCCTTGCTG
>QNGE01008411.1:0-17203 GCA_008508345.1 Paragonimus westermani
ATATCGATAGACGTTGCGAGGAGACTGAGAGTTGTTCGATCAACCACTAGACCCCCGGGGTTTACAGCGTTGTTGGGGTGAGTGTAAAGGATTTGAAACTTTAGTAAACACTGGGCATCTAGGTAAAGAAGAAAAAATAAGTGGAAGCGGAAAATCTTCCTGGTAAACGTCTGTACAACTGTCCTACTTGTCGCGTCGGCTCATCGACCATAGAGTCCAGTCTTTACATGAAAGAATCAAATGGGTGGGCAGAAAAGTTATCACGTGTAGCATACATGGCCACATCGTCTAGAAGGCTTTCCAGCGAATGTACATTGTACACCACCTATGACAGACTAGAGAGTTTACAACAACTCAACAAAAATACGTGCATTAACTGCTTTGAAATTTCACAGCGAAGGTGGGATGACAATATATATATGTATATAGCAGCGGACGAATCTAAATGTTGCTATACTTCTCGCCCACAATTTTCCGCAAAGCTACCGGTCCGATGTATAACAAAAATTGTGGGCAGTCCGTTGCCTTCCAGTTCTTGAAATCTGTCAGTCCGCAGCACTTACGGGGGAACTCACAAGATAGGCTCTTTTTCAAAGTCCGTTCATGTTTGCTCTGAATGGTTTGTGAGCTTACACTAGTTCCCCCGGGAACTGGCCCCAATGTTCAGCTATTAATTGCATGACTGACGACGCCCAGACACGGAATGCACAGTGAGTGGGGAAAGTGGAGATCATCTCGACCGGTAACAAGATGACTGGGGTCAAGGACGTAAGAGGTGTGATGCAAAACGATGCGTCCTTTCGAAGAGAACCAGTTTGCGACGCGAATGTTACTCTCCATTCACAGCCGTAGTATGCACAGTGCCTACGTACCTGTTTGAAATACGAGCGAGCCGGTGTATCACAGATTACCGCTTTCAAACAGACGGTAACCGGAACACTGTTAATCAGCATGCCATCGCATGGCGCACCATGACGCTCTTGCAATACTCCGAAAGGCACACGTTGATGTTTTCCGGTTTGTTGTTTCCCCCATGCACACCAAATATAAACCGCTCGGTTGCGATCGTCTCATTTAGGCGACACAGTGCATGCCTTATTGTGAGCTTCCTTGCATTCTTTTGTGACGAACCATCAACATCAAGCTGGATTCCTATGGACGTCACATGCTGTAGCCGCCCATTTAGAACAGCATTCACGGTGCTCCTAACCACTATTAAATAAGCAGGTTTGCCTGGAGAAACGCAACGTATCGGCGAACTTCTTGGCGCCGACAGTAGCGTTCGCGCATCACTGGGTAACTCCGGTGTTCTCCCTTCCAAGATGCGTAAAATTCGTGTTGCCTGCATTTCAGGGGTGTGACTGGAAATTACCCAGTCCTGAAAGCGGTCGACAACGCTAGCGTAGAGCCGGTCAGCTTCCGGATCTCGCACACCACTTCCTGTTCAGCTGTCCGGTATATCTGAAATCAGTCGTACCGATGAGGGAATTTCAACTTGCTTTCAGACAGCGGCTGTGATGTGTTCTCCTACGGGCGTAATGATGGGTGGAGAACGTTGGCAAACGTCCACAGTCCCCAAGGATTATTGTATATTACGATTAAATTCGGTAAGTGGACCTTCCACATTTCGATAAATGGTGGGAGGACTGGCTAACATTTCAGATAACCACTAAGGCTTTGATAACTGAAGTACTTTCACCTACTTCAGCGTTATTGTGGTACTGATCTCACATAATCGCAACCTCGGCGAACCTCACAAGCAATTGGCACGGCTAGCGGGACGAGTAGTTGAACGCAGTGCGCGCAGATAATCGAAACGGTTAGAATTCGGCTGAACAGAGAACGAATTTATACGTAAGACGATTACCTCTTCAATTTTGATGGCACTTCTTTGTTCCATGCACTCAACGTGTTATATTAATAAAGAGCACACTGACACATAGGCGATTGGACGTATTTTCACCAGCCAACACACTATTGGTCAGGGAACACCCCCAAAAATTCCCTAAACAACCATACTTCACCTTCAAGCGATTTCTTAATTGGTGCCAGCAGGGTGGATCCAGGTACTGTGGGCTCCCTGTCTCTCACCCATACACTGAATGTCGAATAGCTGGCGTTAAGCTATCACTAATCGAGTGTCACCAGTGTACTGAGTCCGAAGACGGGTACCTGAACTTACTCCTATCCGTAGGATTGCGAAGCAGGTCATAGACACGTCCGGATTTTCGTAAAGCTGCAACAAACTATTGAACGCTGAGAAAAATGCTTTTGTTTACTTTAGCAACAGGCGTTTTATTTGACGTTCAAGGTCGCGGTGTATTCTAGGAGTGAGGCAGGTTTCATTTTATGCCGTAGGAAAAATAATTTGAAAGGCCTGAATATTTTGTTCGAACGATGTAATAATCCGTTACCTGATGCAATTAATACGAGGATATGCATACTTAGCAGCATATATTGTGCATGCATACATATATTGTACATGTATTGATGCGGAAACGTGTGTATTTACACGCCGATTTGTACAGTGCTAATCATGCACTCATTTCTGCCCATAGTTACATATACCTTGATATGGAGACTTCAGGATATGTATATCTTGCGAGCATATACGATTTCCCATTCATATATATTTATAGACATTTATAGAAGTCTTCTTACATTTCAACGCGTCTTCCGATATATATATATATATATACATATATATATATACGAGATGACCGTGTGAAGCTCGGCTGCGGTAGTGTGTCGTATTTATGCATTTTTAGCAGTATTGCTCGTACCATTTTACCCAAGTTTGACACGACTCTTGTTTCATAGAGTTCCCCAAAATTCTTATATGAACAGCAACCGGCTGCCTGGGAGAGTGGGCTGTGTCCTTCTCCCAGCAGTCCGGTTGGCAAATGCTAACGAGAGCGAGCATTTGAACTAGTAAATTTGCGATGAAATTCTGTTCTCTTTTCGACGAATTATTTAGTTTTTCGGTTTTGTTTCTTACACTGCCACCTAGCTCGGACGGCTATTAAGCGTACCCTCTCTCATAAAACCGGAGATATGTATGTGAGAACCGTAGTGGAACGCTTATAACTTTATGCTAAGGATGATACATCTTACTGCCGTATTCTGCTATTCGTTAATCGTTTACGTGGCTGCTCCATTTCAAACGTAAGTCCACACGTCTTTTCTTTTCCCCTGGTAGTCGCCGTTTTTACCTTGAACGTTTTCTAGTAGCCTGTTCTGTATACAGGTCGGTCATAGCCATAAACATCGTATCCATACTTTCGTGGTTTTTAAAGTGGGACACGTCGAGGAAGGGTGTTTGTAGGGGTTTAAATTTTTGGGCGTGCAAGGAGGAGGATTTGTTCAATTCAATATCCCTTGGAGCAAACAATCAGGGATGCAGAAAACTTCTGAGGAACAACCTCGCTCGTAAACGGAACGAATCCAACTGACAAAAGAGTTGCCTGGAATCCCCAATCGAGCCCTACTGCTTCTGTCTGGTGACAGTCAGCAGTGTGCGGTGCACGGCGCACTGAGTTCTTTTTCTCAGACGTGAGATGCAAAAAGGCCGTTGGAGATAGTGGTGGAATATTTATTGGATGAAATGTGCAAGTGGTCTCTTATGGCATTACAAACGGTACCGACGCGCAAAATAAGTTGACAGGTTCAGAGGCTGGCCGTCGGCGAGCGAGTTAATCGGAAGTGTGTGTGGTACGCGGACAAACAGTAGGGCAGTATACATCATGTTAACTTTCCTAATGGCCTAGGTACAATATGCAGCTATGAAATTTGGAACCAGTTTACGCATCATACCACACACAGGCCTGTGAAATCTCCAGGTCGCTACACAGCCTCCCTTGAAGAAGTACTGTGACCACTCCTCGGTCCTGTTGAGGACAATTGGGGTCAGCCACCCTTAGCCTGACGGGGTTCATGGCATATCAGCTGATATCCAGTCAGCCTGCGGTTGGTACGATAATTCCCAGGCACTGCAGTTGGAGAACCACTAGTGCCCGCAGTTCCTAGTGAACTCCCACTCAAGAATCCTTCTTTGAGGGTGCCGAAGTAATCGCGCAAGAGATTGATTGTTTGAGGTGAAGTGCCCACGAAATGTTCGCGAATGACATCAAATAAGAAATTGAAGGTATCGCAGTCGGGTCTACCAAATACGTCATGCCAGTGCCGAACAAAACACGCGGCAGGAAATAAACCGAGATCGGCTGAGTATCGACACAGGGCTAAGTGACATATTCAGCCAAATTACACAACAATATTCGGCGCTTGCATAAGTGAGATGGACGGACGTGCCTATATTTCATTATTTTAAGGACTTTTACGCGATTACGCTGGTGGATACGGTACTACCGTTTTACGAGACGTTTTTGCCAGTGCACTTTGCGTCGGAAACGGTTATTGCTCGATGTCAAAGGTGTTTGTGTCAAGAGTTCTGGGACGGGCTCACCCGAGCTGTTGATAAGAGCATCAACAATCATGGGCTGGGTGGCGGAGGAGGAGGAACTCGACGAACAGGACGCGTCATGGAGGTCATATTAAGCGGGTTTGAGGCGGTCGATGGCGACGGTTTCCCGTTTACCTAGGCGACCTATGATATACACACTCCTTGAAAGATCCCCCGTGAGAACGTTCGAGGAGAGGTCGCTGCATAGGAAGACGCGCGTACACTGGTGGAGGGCGTGCGGAACAAAAACCTCACGGGTTTTTTGTCGGATGTCTATCGGAAGGAGGCGACGCAATTAAGAAGCAAGCTGTTTAGCGAAAGGGGCGTTGTACTCTAAGTAGTTTGTAGCGATGGAGAAGTAATCCTCAGGCAAGCGTAGTGATTGACTGTAAAGAAGTTCGGTGCCAGAAACCTGAAGGTTGACCTTGAAGGCCGCGCGGATACCAATTAGCGGATATGGTTGACATGGCCTCTTTCCAGCTGATGGAGTTGGCCGTACTGACCGTTGCTTTCAGTGGTCGATGTAGACGTTCAGCCATTCCACTCACGGCTGGATGGTACACTGTAGTGTGTGAGCAGTGGCATTGTAAGGTATGCAGCGTCTCCGTGGAGCAATTACTTTCAAATTGTGGACCACAGTCAGTTGTCGCAATAGCGTGGCCACAATGCGATGCAAGCGAACGTTTGACGACGGCATACGAGATTCTTTTGGTGGGAACGCTGTGTGTGGGAACGGTTTCGGGAGACCGATTGAAGCGATCAAACATCGTGGATATATCCTTTATTTTGTTCTGGTTGTCCTTTCAGATAAATATTAGGAATAACCGAACGCTAATATCGCTGATGGGAGACGTAACAGTGGCGTTCCTGCACACTCGTTATTCGTACATTTATAATGTGAATCACTCACTGATAGATCAAAATCTGTTGAAGTTGATGAAAATCAGCCCGAGACGGCGTCTGGGGTAGCTTCAGGCAGCACGATATCGGTTGACCAGCGTTCAGCGTCGGCGGATCAACAAACACTCGAAGCTAATACATATCAAAGTGCGATGACTTCAGCTGTTAATACGTCCACTCGATTGAATGAAACAGAAATAGTGCGCGGTGCCATCCGTTTTTTCCGTGATGCCAACAAAATTTCAATAATAATGTTGTTGTTTTCAATCACGTGTACATGTGATGTTAGGGAAACGACATGTATGGAAATATACAAGAATGAGTTGCAAGATATGATTAACTCTAGACACGACGCTTCCCCACCAGAGAGTTTGTGGGTTCGACACACGACGACGGAATAGTAGTGATAGAAAACGAACCAAAACCTGGACAGCCATAACACGTATCGTAATCTCCAGGTGCTTCGGCCAGTATACCGACCGTCCTCTATGTGTGGTGCCTTGTTCGAGAGTAGCAGACGGCTAAGCTTCAGGTTGATGCAGTATTGGTGGAAGTGGGATTAAGTTGTCTTCCGTCATCATCGGATCAGATGTGTCAACATCCTTCTCTGTGCATGTCCGTTTCAGTCGATCATTTGATACCAATTCGCGCCGTCCAAACTTTTCAATGATGAAACGCTTGTCTTTGCGCTTCACCAATTTGAAGGGGCCGAGTTATCGTGGTTGTAATGGTTTCCTGAGGGCGTATTGGAGCACGACGACAAATTTACAAGTGCGCAAATCTGAAGAGTTGTTCTTTGCGTTTGTGTGAAAAGAAGTCTCTAGACATTTCGTCGTAAACGTGGAATGAAATCCGTATCTGGGTCTGAGTGTGCCGATGGTTGAATTAATTTCTCTGGGAGGTGCAAAGTGGTGCAGTGAACTAATTCAAAGGTATTACAACGGATATCCTCTTTAACGGTAGACCGGATTCCAAGGTGAATGAGTGGAAGACGCTCGCTCTGTTTCGCCGCGTCTGACCAGGCGGTTTTCGATGCTTCCATTTGCCGGTGAAAACGCTCGACTAAACCATTGGCATGAAGATGGTATGCTACCGCTTCAATGTGTGGACAACCCAGTCACTGCATGAAGCTACAAAAAAGACAAGACTGGAACTGGGTACATCGATCCATGGTGACTGTAGGTGGCATATCAAAAATAGAGAGAGGATTTTTGCCATCGTCTCCGCTGGAAACTCTTTAGTGGGTGCGGGTAGAGGCCAACAGGTAAAACTATAAATAGTGGCCAGTATATACGTACAATCATTAGAAGGCGGTAATGGTACAATAATGCCCAGTCGTACATGGGAAAAGTGGACGTCTTTCTGGGTGAGTGTGCCATGTGTGGTAACCGTATGCTTGCGCACTTTGCCTTTTTGGCACTCGACTCACTGTTGTCATCATTTGTGAACATCTTTGTTCTTAGAAGGCCTAACTAAGCGTTGTGATATCAGCTTCAGTGCCCCGCCATTTCCAGGATGAGATAAACAGTGAACATGATTAAAAACGGTATGCTGACAACAAATTGGGACGGAGGGTCTAGGTGTACCCGTCGGAGTATCACGTGCAAAATCACCAGCTTGTGTCGGTAGGGAGACTTTGGACAAATGCAGGGGTTTACAAGTGGAGACGTCCTTCATGCCCTCATTGCACCGCTGGGCAGTGGCAATTGGACTAAGCTGATCTCAGGCCGTGATAATGCATCAGCAACGATACTGGTGTCACCACATGAGTATCCCATTACCGTGGTAAATCGGAGATGCAGCCCAAATGTCAGATTTCACGTGGGGAGTAACGGTCAGATTTGGCGTGAAATTTAAACGTCAAGGGCTTGTGATCTGTTTGCACAAAAAAGTGTCGGTCTTCCGAAAGTTGTCGAAAGTAAAGGATCGCCAGATATATAACCAGCGGCTCACGTCCATAGGTGCTGTACCTCACATGTTACGGTTGTAGTTTTGGGGAGAAAAAGGGCAATGGTTGCTACTCGCCATTTACGGATCGGTCTAGGACTGAACCAAAAGCAGAGTTAGATGCATCCGTTGTTATAAGGAGGCAGGCGTTGGAAACGCAACCGATGAAGCATAGCTCAGAAGCGTGACATAAGGCTTCCTTTGCGACTGAAACATCTTGTGGCTTCGGGTGGAATCTCACTGGACTTGCGTTTGGAACCATTCAGATCGGTCAGAGGTTTTGGAATGTTTGTGCAAATGGGAATGACACGTTGACAACAGCCGAGTATACCGAGGAATCGTCGAAGTTGGGCCGTGGTAGTGGGGATAGAAAAAGTTGAGATAAACTCTACCTTGTCTGGCGGAGATGTGACGCCGCTTTGATCGATGCGACGCCCCAGGAACTCCAGCGCACTGACTCCAAAAGCACACTTATCGATGTTGATTTTAATGTCATATTGCAGGGATCGATCGGAAATGGCACGGAGGTGAGGCGAATGTTCCTCGTACGCGCAGGTAGCAATAAAGACATCGCCAATGTAGAAGTATGCGAAAGAGACTCCACGATGTTACTGGCTTTGAGTTACCTAACAAACACTTCAGTCGGAAATTTACAGAAAGCAGACGTTGAAGCACCAAGGATGTTCTTAGGCGCACTCAGCCTTACTGTTGATCCCGGACGACCAGTGGCTGATCGAACAACTCTCAGTCTCCTCGCAACGTCTATCGATATGCTGGATCCACGATAGTCACGTCTGTAAGAAACGACCGTCTATAAATTCTGAGCCCGTCGAGCAACCAATTCGAATCCAAAAAGGAAGACGGTCGCATTAGCGAGTTTCTTATTAATCAAGTGCTAATGTTCAAAAACAATATGATAAACCAAATGGTGGAAGACAAAACAAACCTCGATATTGAATCCACCAAATATACAAGTTCCGAGATTAACGGTTCGCGAAAATATAATCAACTGCGACAGCCATGTAATGGCGAAGCAGTAAAGCGAAAATAAAATCGGAGTACATATAAACAAAGATCGGGCGAGGGATAGAAGAAAGAAAACCCACGCGCAAACAAGTTTCTACAAGCAAACGGTATCAAGATTTCAGGATACATCACGATCAACATTCACGGGAGAAATGGTTTGTCTAGCGCGTAACTTGAGTGGTAGTGTCAGATTGCAAGAAAGGCTTGTATTCGGTATGAACAATTCCAACGTAAGAAGACGAATCAATGGGAAGGTAATAAATAGAGCAGGAAACGTGGCCACCAACGTCCTATTAACACAACAATCTTCAAGCACTCCTGCAGGCGGCTACTCTCACGCCGGTCCCCGAAAACAGCATGGTTCCCCAACACCCATGTAGGTGCGGTTTGAGCGTGTATCTTGAACCGGTTCCTTGCACCCGGGCCTTACTCGCTGACGATGCCACTACCTCCTGCCTCTTTTGAAGAAACATATAGGTTTTATGTGTCTTCTGAGCGTGCAACTCTCTGTTCTCAAGTGCACCTCTCGGACGGGATCGTCGGCACTCTTCACTACTTTGCTTACCACGGCTTCGGGCCGAACGTCTAGAGGCCGAGAGCCTACAGTCAGTAGAACAGGGTCACCAACCGCCAAGTCGTTTATGTTGACAGGCTTTAGTTGGGCAAGCGTAATTCATCGGCCTTTGTGGTGTTCCGTACAGCCTTTACCAAAGGTGTCTTGTTGCTCCTGTCGGGTCGTGGATTCACAAGCCACGTTCAATTCCAACTTACGCATAGCACCCACCACAATTGAACACTGTCGACCGGCCTTCATGCAATTGAAATAACTCTTGAAACGTATTAACCTCGACACAGCACGGAGTAGGGCGTACCGGCGAGAGTAACGCAAGAAATGCTTCAGAAACCATTGCGCGCTACTAACACTGGTTACTACCTGCACCTTCTTTAATTTGAGTTTCTCCGCTTGAATCGGCTTTTCCGGTGGCCACAAATTCTCATGTTTTCATAGAAAGGCTGGCCCATTTAGCCACATGCAAATTTCTTGAGAACTAGCATCACATGTTCCACGAGGATCCATGTCTGCCGGGCTCAACTCGGACGGAATGTGTCGCCATCGACAGTCCTGGGTGTAATCATGAAGTAGTTGGGCAGGGTTGGCTACAGATGTGACAAAGTGACAAGAGGTGTCTCTCAAGTACTCCAACACGAAAACGGAGTCTGTCCAAAGTGTGACGTTATCAAAGGTTGGTTTGAGTTCAATTACTATAAATCTCATAAGTTTAGCTGCCATTACCGCGGCTGTGAGTTTTAACCTTGGGATAGACAAGTGCTTCAAACGTGAAATACGGGACTTCCCCATCAAGAAGCGGCAAAAAATGATGCTAGCTTTCAATACACCCTCTTGACAGCTGACTTCTCTGTGGTTGACGCTCAGGACCTCTTGTTTAAGGTCAATTCTTACAGTGCCATAGGGTCGGACGCGATCCATCCATTGGTCCTCGAAGGAAAGGTCCCCGGTTCGGCGGCGCCTTTCTTTAATCTGCTCAAGCAGATACTTTGGACAGGCACTCTTCAGGAGACATGGAAAGAGGCCACTGTCACACCTATATCCAAGGCAGGCGATTGTCACTCTCCTGCGAGTTATCAGCCGATCAGCCTTACCAGCATCCCTCGCAAGAGAATGAAGCAACTGTCAAAACGCGCCATTCTTAAGCATTTTTCTCAAGTGACCTCTTCTCTCCCACTCAGCATGGCTTTCTTCCCGATCGTTCTTGCATAACCAATTTGTTAATCCACATGGATAGCCCAACGGAGGCCAAAGACAAAAGCCATATCCCGGATGCCACTTCATCCGACTTTGCCAAAGCCTTCGACTGTGTCCCACGCAGTCCTCTGGTACATAAACCAGAAGCTGATGAGATCCAAGGAGAGGTGCTGCACAGGATTACTTCCTTTCTTTGAAACAAGACCTTCGGAAAAAACGGTTTGAGACTTTCGACTCCCTCCCCGATTTCTGTGGGAGTCTTTCAAGGATCGGTGCTTGGTCCATTGTTGTTTTTGATCTACATCAATGATCTCCCCGAGTTGATCTCTAGCAACGCCCTTATTTCTGCTGGTGACTGAAATATCTGGGATACGTATGACCACAATGCATTGCAGAGTGACCTTGACCGTATTAAGTACTGGTCAGATAATTGGAGTCTCCCTCTAAACGAAAGTGAGTGTGCGCACATGTCACTCGGACGAGACTCCGATAACCTATTCGTGATACACGGTGGACAAAGTGTAGTAGATATCACGAAAGTAGACCACAAGAATACCTAGGGATATGGCTGTGGTCTGGTTTGTCCTTCTCTTTTGATCACCAGCTGGTCGCCAACAGGGGCCTTATGACTCTTGGAATGATCAAAAGAACCTTCTCCCACATAGACCGGAACGCCGTTCACACGCTCTACGGAGTCCAGATAAGACCACTGCTCGAGTGTGCCAATCAAGTCGTCTACACCAGCTTGAAGAAGGACATACTCGCCATTGAACGTATCCAGCGAGTAGCCACCAAAATGGTCACTGGTTTACGGCATCTCTCCTACGAGTTTCGCCTCGCAATTCTCTATCTTTATCCACTTGAGTTTCGTAGACTAAGCGACGACTTAATTTTTACACATTTTCTCTTTAGCACGGGACTCGTGCAGCAATTCTTCACCCTAGTAAGTGATAACAGTCAAAGAGGTCACGACAAGAAGCTTTATAAGCTTCGACCTCGGTCCTTCCTAAGACAACAGTTCTTCTCTTCTCGGGTTATCAACTACTGAACGACCTTCCACTAGAGATTGTTGGCTGCTCTTCTAAATTTGAATTTCATTTTTTCGCGCCATAACATGCTAAGACCTAAATCCGGCGCACGATTCCTCTCCGTCTTTGATTGGTCCATTTCACTTTTAATGGGCTAATTCCAGTGGGGCTGTCCAAGGTTGTTCAAAACCTATATATACGTGAACGCTGGTCTGTCAAGTTACCTTTGGTTTGAGAGCAAATACATTCTCGGCTGAAGGTCACGGTCTTCTGAGTTTCCGGGTATCGTTAAGCGCTGTGTTACGTGTCCGTGATTCGTATATTCGTGCGCTGTCACTTCTCTTTATTATTGACCACCGAGTCATAACATATTGGCGAAGGAGCTTGCCGTTTTCCTTTTTTTTCCTCTTTGAACTATATCTGCCGACCCCGATCTCAAGCAGATGATGCAGCCCCAGATCCGGTTGATGGAAATGCTGGCCACCCGTTTTGCCGCACTTGGGCCGTCTACATCAGTCGATCCGCCGTCCGTGGGTCACTTGGCCAGGAACATCCCCGATTTCCTTTAAGACCCCCAAGCTGGCGTCTCCTTAGAGGCATGGCACAAGCGATATGAAGACACTCTCACCATGGAGCTGGTATAGCGAGATGACGATACAAATGTTCAGCTACTCCTCCGGAAACTGTGCCCGGCGGAACATGTCCGCTATACTAACTACATCTTGCCCGCCGAACCGCGAACCTTGACTTTTGCGGACACGGTCCAGAAGCTGACAAAGATCTTCGGTGACAATTCATCCCTGTTCAACTCTCGGTTCCAGTGTCTCCAGTTGGTCAAACGAGACGTAGACGACTTTGTCGCCTATGCTGGTCTCGTAAACTGGGAGTGCGGACGGTTCAAGCTTGGTTCGCTCACGGAGGACCAGTTTCGATGCCTGGTTGTTATTTGTGGTCTGCAGTCACCAACCCCTGCTGGCTTCAGTACCAGACTCCTAGCGAAGATCGATCAGGAGCCAAACATGAAACTGGAACAGATGGTTGACGAATGTGAGAGGTTTGCCAACCTCAAGCACGATCCAGCGATGATGCAGCACTCCGAAGGGCGCCCCGTACAGTTCAGGCCGTATCCAGTTTTCAGCCAAAATCCCCAGCACGGTGCACCAGACTCAGTCCTGCTGGTACCAAGATGCCACCCTCAGCATGTCGCTACTGTGGTGCATGTCACTACCACAGATTGTGTCCTTTTCGACAACATCGCTGTCAGCGATGCCACAGGGTCGGACACAAGAAGGGTTTCTGTCAATCACAGACTACGGACAGGGTCAAGCCGACGTCGGGCTCCAAGTTCAAGAAGCCAGCCGGGTCCCGAGAGTTTGGCAGATCTAACAGTCTGCTGACCGCGTTCCATATCGAGGTCGCTCACCGGCGGAGGTTTGTTTCCATCAACTTCAATGGTCGGTTGGCTCGTTTGCAGTTGGACACTACTTCGGACATCACGATAATATCCGAAAATCTTTGGCGATACCTAGGCAGCCCTCCTATCCATCCTTCATCCCAGACAGCAACCAGTGCTTGCGGTAGCGCGGTGCAGTTGACTGGGCAACTGCAATGTTCAGTGTCATTCCGCGGCATCACCGTCGACGGAACGTGTTACGTCCATAACTCGGGTCTTGACCTTCTCGGGCTGGATTGGCTCGAACCGCTTGGCCTCATTGATGTCCCAATCAGTGCCATCTGCAACCAGGTGTGGTCTCCTGCCGCACCCCAGAGGCTGTCCGACGACATCATTCGAGAGTTTGCTCCCGTGTTCCAGGATGGCCCGGGTCTTTGCTCCTGTACCCAGGCCAAACTACAGCTTCGGCCCAGCAGTCAACCGATATTTCGCCCCAAACGAGCGGTTTCATGCGCAGCCCTGCCGCTTGTCGACCAAGAATTCAGACGAATGGAACAACTTGGTGTTTTGGTGCCCGTCTTCTACTCCGCGTGAGCCACCCCCATCGTCGTGGCGAAGAAGTCAAACGGATCCATCTGCATTTGTGAGGATTTCTCAACTGGCCTTAATGCGGCATTGGAACAAAACCGCTATCCATTACCAGTGCCTGAAGACAATCTTTATGCTCGACGGTGGCACTTGTTTCGCCAAACTGGATTTGTCAGAGGCATGTCTCCAACTCCATTTTGCGCCCGAATCTCGTGAACTACTGACCAAGGCCTTCTCCAGTACACCAGACTTTCATTTCGTGTCAAAACCGCGCCGGCCATTTTCCAGCGAGTAATGGACGCATTGATTACTGATCTACCGGGTACGGCCGCCTATCTGGACGACATTATCATAATGAAGCGGACAACCAACGAACTCAGGGACCAGATCTCTGCAGTTCTTCAACGCATCCAGGAGTACGGGTTCCGGTTACATACTGAAAAATGCCAAATGTTTTTGCGGTCCATCAAATATCTGGGGTACAGTTTTGATGACGCCGGTCGTCACCCAGATCCCGAAAACATTTGCGCAATTCAACAGATGCCGGCGCCCAAAACGCGCACACCCTTCGATCCTTCCTTGGCCTCATCAGTTATTACTGTGCTTTCCTCCCAGCCCTACACGACGTTCGGGCCCCGACAAATCATCTACTGCAGAAGGGTGCTACATAGTGCTGGTCCCCCGATTGCGAGACCTCATTCACTCGCTTGAAGACAATGATCAGCTGAGACCTGCTGCTGAAGCATTACGACCCAAGCCTGACAATTGTGGTCGCAGCCGACGCTTCAAATTACGGTGTGGGGACAGTCGTCTCTCACATCTTCCCGGATGGTCCCGAGAAGGCAATTGCCCACGCTTCTCGCACGCTCAATTCTGCGGGAAAGAATTACAGTCAAATCGAGAAAGAGGGACTGGCCAGCATCTTCGCGATGAAGAAGTTGCATAAACTTCTATATGGTCGGCATTTTTCTCTCTATTTTGGATCAAAGAAGGGTATCCCTGTCTACTGTGCCAACCGACTGCAACGATGGACCACAATCTTGCTCGGTTACGACTTCGACATCAGCTACCGCCAGGCAGGTGGTTTGTCGCGCCTCATCGGCAACCATCACGTGCCTGAAGGAGACGCTGTCGTTGCTACCTTGTCAGTGGAGGATGACGTTCGCCGACAGCTCACGGACGCCATTCGTGGAATTCCGGTGACTGTCTTCGACATCCGACGCGCCACAGCGGTGGATCCCAACCTGATTCAGCTCGTGACATACGGCCGGACCAAATGGCCCACGGCTCCTCCAACTGGGGAGATCAACCGATTCTACCGTCGCCGCGACTCACTGACAATAGTGGATTCCTTCGTTATGTTTGCTGACCGCGTAGTCATCTCAACCACTCTTCACCTTCAGGTGCTGAGACTGTTTTATTATGGTCACCCGGGCACCAGTAGGATGAAGGCAGTTGCCCGCGGTTACGCATGTTGGCCCGGCATGGACGGCAACATCGAAGAGCTGATGAAACAATGCTCAAGATGTGAACAGGCCGCCAAGCTTCCCACCAGGCAGGACCCCGTAACTTGGAAAACACCCAAGGTACCATGTTCGCGCCTTCACTTGAATTTCTCCGGTCCAATCGATGGGGTATTCTACCTCGTCTTGGTCGACGCATACTCCAAGTGGCCTGAGATAGTCGCTCTCTCTCCAGCAACATCCTTTAATACGATCAATGCCCTGCGTCGAAGTTTCGGCCAACACGGATTTCCCGACATACTCGTGTCGGACAACGGGTCGCAGTTCACATCAGTACATTCCGAAGATTTCTGCTACCGTTCACCCATCCAGCATATTCGGTCACCGTCGTATCACCCGTAGTCTAACAGCCAAGCAGAGCCCTTTGTGGACATTTTCAAACGGGCGCTTCTCAAATCTTGGGGGGAGGGGACCACCGACGAAGTGTTACAGGAGTTCCTGTTCCTATACCGTACAACTCCCAACCCGGCAACACCCGACGGCCGTTCACCAGCCGGGGCTTTTGTGGGTCGCATGCTTCCAATGGTCCATCACGCGCTCATTCCGACAAATGAGCCCGGCCCAGAGTTACAAAACCCTTTCGCCCTTGGAGAAGCCGTCTACGCACGTGGCTATCGACCAGATCACAACCGCTGGATGGAAGCAACCGTGAGTGCGTGTTAAGGAAATGTATTGTATGACGTTTCGGTTAGTGGCGCCATATGGAAACGTCATCGCAACCAGGTACACCCTCGGTACACAGGCAAAAAGACAGCAGACGACCAGCACCCGCTGCCGCTGGATATTTTGTTGGATACGTTCGCAATGCCGGATACAAGTACAACCACAGCTACGTCGTCCCAGGTCACCACCAACCTCCTACCCAGGCGTTCGACCGACCGCAATAGACGCCCGCCTAGTCCCATGCAGCTGGACCCTCGGGCCAAGTGCTACATATAACTGTAATCTCAAGCTGGAGGTGTTGGAGAGAGTCCATTTTCCCCGAAGAACGGTTTAATTTTTGAGATATCTTCGAAAATTAATTTGTAAATTTGAATTTCATTTTTTCGCGCCATAACGTGCTAAAACGTAAATCCGGTGCACGTTTCCACACCGTCTTTGATTGGTCCATCCCACTTTTAATGGGCTAATTTCAGTGGGGTTGCCCATGTTTGCCCAAAAACTATTGTAACGCGCAACCGAAACCACTGAGCGCGCACGAATTGAATTTGAGTGCTGTGACGGTACAGGTCAATGATCTAGCAAATGATCATCAGCCGATTACTGTTATGTATTTGTCGTTCCAGATGTGCAGACGAGGGACGTTAACGGGCGAACAAGAACAAGACGCGCACCGAAGAATTGCATCTATGAAGACAACAAATTCCCCGAACCCCGTTTGTAATTGACTTGGAGACTGGACTGAAGAGAGAAAAAGTTAGGTTGCCCTATGCTCGTTTTGTACCGTACACAATACACATGCCACCCTCGTGACTCGTTGTTCTTGCCGTTCCGGTTTCCTGTTGAGTGACTGATTGTTGTGTGTTGGGACCATTCTACGTACACTCCGGTGATCGTACACTCTGATTTTCGTTTCAGCGCGTCCGTGCGCATCGACCATAGTGCTGCCTCTTGTGTATTACGAATTTGGNCGTCCGTGCGCATCGACCATAGTGCTGCCTCTTGTGTATTACGAATTTGGCAACGGAGGTGGGATTAGTCTATAAATGCCTCACTCCAACAATAAACTGCAGTGATCAGGGGATAACGTCCCTCCCCACTGAACACTATATTCTCCATTCGCGTCAAGTTTTCGTCCACCGCCAATTTTCGAGGGAGATGCGAATCTGCAGCTATGGAAGAGCAAGGTTGCAGTTTACTTATCAACGATCCCTGTGGAGCACCAGGCAGCGGTTATTTTCAGCTGCCTTAGCGATCGGGTTCATGAGATACCACTGGCAACGAACGTCTCCATTAAGTCGTCGATGGACGAAATCTAGGAGAAGTTGTTCGCATTGTTTCCATTGACAGAAAACTTGGCGTTAGTAAAAGACGCCTTTTGGAACCGAAAGCAGCACATAGGAGAATCAGTGGAACTTTTTGTCAACGTGTTGCGAATTTTGAGCTTCAACGCGTTCCCAACAAGCATTCTGCAAAAGAGAGTCGTTCATACTACAACGGTTCACCAGTGGGATAGGAAACATGAAAACTAGAGAAAATTTATTCGTAAAGAGCCCAGGTCACTGGAGGAGGCCGTGGGCACAGCCAGAGCTTATGCGGCTGCTGCGAACGCGACGGAAAGTTCTCTGAGCAACAACTTTGGCGCGATGGCCATCAGTGTTTTTGAACTGAAGACGTCCTGGAGTGTGGCGGATACCCATAGGCGCCCCCCCTAATTATGTATAGTGCCAACGATTCGGGTCGGCTGCTCAGCGTTGTGGTCACAACCTTCCCTTGAGGACTCCGAGATCCCGCGCGTACTGGCCGCTGTCTATACGAATGAGCTGAGGATTCACCACTACACAGGGTATGTCACATCGTAATCTCGTTCCGTTTGTGCCGTCTATAACATGTCCGAATAATCAGTCGCTACTA
>QNGE01008413.1:0-13499 GCA_008508345.1 Paragonimus westermani
ATGATGATGATGATGATGATGATGATGATGATGGTTTTCATGCCACACCTGATGTTCTGATTAACTTTTGGGTGAGGAGTTTAGTCGTAATTTTTCCTTTGCTAAGTAGGTCAAGCAGAGCAACTTCCAATCTGGTTTCTTCTTAGGTGCGATATTGGTTAGCTAACGTTTTAGGTATCTTTCGGAATAGTACCGATTAATTCTACCGCATTTGCTACACTGTCTTTTCGACAAATTATTTCAGTTTGATATTCTAACGTTCGAATCGAGTTCTGTTCGCACTACAGATGCACTCAATGTGAAACTGGGTAGGTTGATCAATCCTAGTTTTCTCCCGATATGTCTCACTTTGCAGAGTGTGATTGCGTTCGCCTATCATCAGAAAGTGTGCAAAGGCTAAGGAGGATGAAATTACGTGTTTGATGGACACGGCTGAAGTTTTCAGCTAACCGTTTTACTTCAATGTAAAACCTACCTACGTGATCTACATAAGGGGTGTAAACATTCAGCAATTCAACACTCTGTTTGGCATATCAATTTCAGGCCCGATTATAGAAAAAGGCTGCGAGAAGTAGGTTAACGGGGGAGCTCATGATAGCAATGTTGATTTGTTTATAACACTGATTGAATGAGAAACGCATTGGTTACTTAGTGATTGGTCATTCACCTAAATGTAAGGCTCCGGGAAAGTAATAATCCAAGTACTGATGAGGGTCCAATGTTTTTAATTAAACCTGCTTATTGGTTGACCACCTTGAATTGATGTGAATATGGTACCATCCAACCTGTTTATGAAGGGTATACTACGAAAAAGTGCGCGAAAATAAGTTTCAAGGTCACTCAATGTGTGGTTTGTGTCTGGTCAGGTCCCGACAGAACAATCCATCATCGAGTGCCTCAAACTTCTGGACAAAACAAGACCGGGCGAGGTGTTATGACAATTATTGACAAGTCAGTCGTTGCAGAAGCCAGTCTTCATAACCGTAGTTACAGACATTGAGGAAACTAGCCATCAGTTTGGTTCAGCTGCGTTATCAGACAAACGAACCAATGTGATGAAACAAGATGGTGAAGGCCGCTGATGCTGCCTCATTTTGAGTCACAATTTGGTTGCTTGTTTACAAGACGTTGATTGTTTGAGCTGAGACGTAGGTTTTGTGGTAGGTTCAATTGTATTTACGTGACAGGTAGATAGGTTTCTCAGCTTTTGGTTGTGCAGCAGTTGGGCATTCATTAAAAGCTTTGAACAACATGTTGGTAGTAAACGAATGGCCATTTGGTTGACAACTGCCACCCGTTCCTGCATGACACAAAGGACATACTTAGTAGAGCTTACCGAGTCCCATATCGAATAGGCAGCTGACCATCCTGAGGTATATCCCACAGCTTTTCTTTTTCACGGACGCTTTTTTCTAGGTTTTCCGGAGATTGAAGCAACGGGACGACGACAACCTATAATATGCGAGAAAAACATCATATACATTCAAAAAAACGGTGATTCTCCAACCCAGAAATACGATCAAACAAGTGAGTTAGTGTTACCGACTTCTTGAGAGAGGAAGGCAAGAACAAACAGAGAGACCGCGAGCAGTAACTCGATCACGAACGAAATGCAACAATATCGCAAAACGACACGAGAATCTGAACATATTACCCGGACTCAACTGTCGCAACTTAGAATTCCCGAACACGAAATTAAAAAAACGGCCTTCAAACGAGCTTTATTTGCTGCTCAACCCGAAGGCAAAACAATGGTGCACAGCGGCTTTATTTGTAGGTTTTCGGCGATCTTGAGCCTACGCCACCCAACGGACCAATAAGAGGCAAGTGCGAAACCCGGGTTTTCGATAACATTGGCGGGCATTCAAAGTCCCAAAATAGAAAAATCCATTTCCCCTGGCAAACAGAGTGAATTCTTGTGAGAAAGTGCTTTTCCCAGCCGTTTATGACTAGGAGTTCATTCGCAAACCTGACCCATAGTTAACTTAGTGTGCGAACACTGACAAGAATTAACGCGATTTATGATGGTAGTGCCGCAAATTGCGAACAGAAGTGAAACAAGAGACCGATACAACGGACTTTAGTCTAAATTAATGACGCCACAGTACACTGAATGGTAAGTTATCAGGAAAACGATTTTGGCCAACTTTACTTAAATGAGGTGTACGAAGGATTTCGTAACCCGTGACCACGTCAATTTCTATTTGTCCTGAGCTATTCCAATCGCTTATGACATCGCGATGTGGTAATGAAGTAGGCGGTGGAACATTAAGTAGGCACGTATCGATATCAGCTGACAAATCAATTGCAAAGTCAAAGACACTTGAAATACATGTTATTAACCTACTTATTTTGATGTAAGATAATTGAAGGGAGTATAGAAAAGCACAATTCAAGTGTCTCAATGATAACGCTTATGGCTAATTCTGCACCCGTTGAAGCTCACGGTTATCGTAAGGGCTTATGGTGAAGTGCAGCCTAGATATGCCCCAGTAAGACAACGTCTTGGTGTGTGAGATCAGAAAATTTCAGTATAAAAACAAGCAACTGTAAGTACAAGAAAGGATATAGTCAGCCACTCATAACATGATTATGCACTCGACCAAGCATGTGGTTGCTGACAGAGCGTAGTTTAAAGAACGCACACTTATGTGGTCTCACCTTCTTATCCGTTCCAGGATAGACGCTGTGCAACGAGACAAACGCGTATGGACTATGGTGATTTAAGACGATTCCTTCAACTTCCCCTCTTTCCAAAAGTTTCCAGAATGTGTCGTAATCCACCAGATGTGGATATCCTCGATTGAGCAAGTAGCCTGCGTAAAAAGCTATGCCAGCTGATGCGAGAAAGAAGAGCCACATTAGTGGGAGATTTCCAGGAGAGTTAGGATAGGGTGTTTTGCCAGAGTTTGATGTAGAATCGGAAGCTGAGAATGGTTTAGGAAAAAAATAGTGTCTTACCGAACATTCGTTTACAGGTGTTTGAAGGATAAAGTGGCGGTTCCTTTCCCAACAGTGTGGGTATGCCAACTGCTGTGTGATCGAATGCGCGCATGACAAACATTGGAGGGTTCTGCGAGACAAATTCAGAAACAGGGACACACCCCAACACTCGGCTTCGTGATATACCAAACAGTAGTCGCGGCAATATAAAAGACGTCTTCCAATGCGAGAAGTGTTTTCGCCATAGCAACATGCTTATTACAAATGGTAACCAGGTAGAGTATGCACCAAATCGGGTTGTGGTCCACTTGATTGTCCACAGGATGCTTTGCAACTAAACCTAAAAAAAATATAGGTTAAGAAACACTTTTCAAAAATGTTAAACTTTATCGCCTTCACACATTGGGTATTAGCAACCACGCGGCATATCAATTCACACGTAGACTGAACGCTGTCAGATTGTTCAAGCTCAGGCAGAAGCCGTTGACATAATCGAGAAATAAACCAGCAACCAAAGTCAGCAAACTAAGTTAAGGTTCATTTGAACGATATCGTTGGACATGGACAATCTGACAGTACACGTCCGATCAGTGACGGTAACGCCCAATACCAAACACAAAAAAGTAAAGTCGCCCACTAGCAACATCACTTTAGCAGCCTGGATCAATGGATTACTAACAAAGACAGCGGCTCGCAATGATTTCCTGTCAACCCGGAGAGTGGCAGCCAACAGCAGCAACGCTGAAATGCTCATTTACTCCTCGCTGAAAAGTGGACACAATACCCCGACTGAGAAATAGGCGGTCATGTGTAGCTATGTGAAATGACACAGAATTAGCGGGGGGAAATGTTTCGGAAAAGCAGTCCACGAATTACAAATACACAGCGAGACAAAAGTATACCTACACTGTAGCATCCAACATCGGGAGCGAAAGGTCTTTGTCCGTGGGAATTTTTGATCATTGTCCGGGATCACTGCATAAAGTTCGATAGTATGAGTCAGAATCGGCTATTACGTCTGGTAGTAGGAATTAATTCTCCGAGAGAGATAACGGAAATCACAACCACGCTTAATCTCAACATCTTCGCTCATTGGTGCACATAGCTGCTTTTATGATCTTTCGAAGAGATTGGCTGACAGGCATTGGCTGGGTAGCCGCGTGCACATTCGGCGGTTGAAAACTCAATTGTTACCATTGGCAAGTTGAGTGATCAATTTGGTGTCGTCTTTTGAGGAGGGATACGTTTGATAAATAGGTTAGGCTAATTGAAGTTTTGTATGAACAGACATCATAACGAATAGGCGTCCACAGGACTTTGCCAAACACACTATCTGTTATGAATAATCAGATTCGACGGCACAAACGATTAATCTTGAGTCAGAAAGAGAAGAGTAGGAGGCCCGTATGATAGGCTTTATTCGTTTAACAATTGATGTATGACAGCTGAAAAAGAAAAAGTAAATCGATTACCAACTCAAGGATGAAACAAATAACACAAAATATTATAACATTCTCCCCCACCAAGAAATGTGAGCAGACAAAAATAGTAGGTTACAGGGGAATAATTGAACATGTGTACACTGATCGGTGAAACAATATTTGGTAGCGGGCGTCAATGTGTAATTGTTTTATGCGTCTCTGTTTCTCAGACAATATGGATGAACACGCTGTTGTTGTTTGATTAACGTTTCAGGATTACGTGAGTGATCGTTGTTGGGGGAATCATATGCTCCAGTGTTGTGTATGTCACCTGAGGGAATGCTGTTATGCTGCTCTGTGGTAGGGACACAATAAGTGGGTACAGATGAGGTCTCTTCGATCGGAGGTGTCGACAATACTTGCAAAGGGGTCTCAGACATGACTTCTCCTTTGGGGGCCAGTTGGTGAACAGAAACTGTTCCCTCCATGCCATTAGGAAAGCGAACGTACGCGTACTGTGGATTGCACTGAAGTAATTCAACTTCTTCGACGAGTGGGTCATAATTAGACTGTCTGACATTCTTCTTAAACAACACCGGTCCAGGTTTAGTGAGCCACATCGGGAGGGTTGTTCCGGAGGTCGACCTTCGGTTATAGAGGAATAATCTTTCATGTGGTGTGGCATTAGTTGCGGTACACAAGAGTGGTCTGACGGAGTGTAAAGCATCAAGAAGAACAAATTCCCATTGATTGATGGCCAAGTTACGAGATTTCAGGGCGAGCAACACAGTTTTCCAAAGCGTTTCATTCAAACGCTCTACTTGCCCGTTACCCTGGGGGTTGTATGGTGTTGTTCTACTTGTCGCGACTCCCCTTTCGTGAAGAAACTGTTGAACATTTGACGACATGAACGACGATCCACGATCAGAATGAATGTAGGCCGGAGTACCAAACAACGAGAACAACTGACAAAAACATTTAATGACGGTCTCACTAGTCTGGTCAGAACATGCAAAAGCAAAAGGAAATCGAGAATATTCATCAATAATTGTTAATAAATAACGATTGCGGGTTACTGATGGAAGGGGACCCTTAAAATCAATCGACAGTCTTTCGAATGGTTGTGTGGCTTTTATGAGCTCACCTCGAGCTTTCGAGAAAACACGAGGTTTGATTTCACAGCATATTGAACATTTGGTAACAACGCCTCGAACTTCTTCCACAGAAAAGGGGAGGTTTCTGGCGCGGACGAAGTGCATCAAACGAGAAACGCCGGGATGACAAAGCGATTCATGTAGTCCTTTCAAGTCGATATTTGTCATTAGAGCCCCGCAACAATTTCGCGAGAGTGCATCTGCCGCTCGATTGTCTTTACCAGGTCGATAGACAACATCGAACTTGAATGGCGACAGTTCCAGTTTCCAACGTTCAATTTTATCGTTCTTAACCTTCCCTCTGTGCTGATTGCCGTAGATGAAGGCGACGGAACGTTGGTCAGTAACAAGTTTAAAATGGTTGCGAAGTAGAAAGTGTTTCCATTTACGTATGGATTCCACGACAGCATACGCTTCCTTTTCTACGGCGGAATGGTGCCGCTCACTGGACGACAGACTACGCGAGAAGAAGGCCACCGGTCGACCATTTTGATTCAGAGTGGCTGCGATCGCCACATCAGAGGCGTCTGTCTCCACAATCAAAGGGGTATCGTACTGAATAGTAGAAATAGCAGCTTTGCATAACTCGTCTTTCAGAGCTTCGAAGGCTTCTCTGACTTCAGTGGGTAGGGGGAAGGTGGTATTGTGCACAACTTTGTGAATTTTATCAGAGAAGTGAGATATCCACCGTGAGTAGTAAGCGAATAATCCCACTATTCGTTGCTGGGATTTCAAGTTAAGGGGAGGGGCTAATTCTCGCAGAGGTTTCAGGCGATCAGGATCCGGTTTAATACTGTTCTTGGATACCTCATACCCTAGAAGTTTGATTTGTTTGGCGGCGATGATGCTCTTCGATTCATTGAAAGTCAATCCATATTTTCTGGCCACGTCTAGGAACTTTCGAAGATTGAGGTCATGTTCAACGGAGTTGGTTCCACATATTGTAATATTGTCAACGTAAACAAAGATGTCTTTCAGTCGTTCGCGTGCTATTATATTGTCAATAGTCCGTTGAAAGCAAGCGACGCCATTCGTCACGCCAAACGGAATCCGACAAAACTGATATAAGCGTCCGCATGCCTCAAAAGCCGTAAAGGGCTTTTCTTCTTCTCGAATAGGGATCTGATGATAAGCACTCTTTAGATCCAGAGTGCTATAGGTGTCGTACATGGCGATGCGTTCAATCATTTCGTCGATTTTTGGGAGAGGATAGGCATCCAAGAGGGTATATTTGTTAATTGTTTGGCTGTAGTCAACTACCATTCTTCTCTTGTGCCCGTCGTTAGCGACTACCAAGACTTGAGCTCTCCAAGGAGAGGAGGAAGGCTCGATAATTCCTTCAGCAAGCAAACGGCGAATTTCATCGCGTATAAACTTTTCGTCAGCTGGACTGTGCCTTCTGGATTTTGTTGCAATGGGTTTGAAGTTTGGCATCAGGTTTTGGAAAAGACGAGGAGGTTCGATGTGAGCTGGGGTCAATGAACAGAGTGAAAATGGTGGTTTTGGCCCACCGAATGGAATTTCAACACTTTTATGAAGTTTAAGAAAGTCGTGACCAAGAAGAACGTCTGCACATAAATGCGGTAGAACTGACAGCTTCACTCCCTCATACACAGCATCTTTGTATTTGATCGACGTCAGGACGTGACCTCGCGTGTCACTCGACAGAGTGGTAGAGGCCATTGTTATCTTGCTACGAGATTTGTGAACCTTCCAGTCATTCTGCAACACTACGCTAGACGCTACATAACTTTCAGAACTGCCAGTATCTATCAAAGCTTGTAAGCGAGTTCCGTTAACTTCGAGATCAACTACAGCATTCGAAAGACACTCCGGAGCCGCCGCTGATGTGGCAGTCGAAATGGACGGTCGAGTGATAGAAGAGCAGGGCTGTCGGTTCCGGGACATCAGGCAGACCTTTTGAAAGTGCCCCTTTTTTCCACACCCATTACATAACGCATCTCTAGCAGGGCACTTCGAACGGGGGTGTTTGTCATACCCACAGAAGAAACACTTGCCAGTCGATGAGCTGGAGGCTGCCACATCAGGCATTCTGGTAGGGTTGGGCGAGTTCTCTGAGACCTCGGTTGCAGCCGCGTAGGTGTTAGTCGGAGTGGACTGGTATATTTGAGACTGTTTTTCCGCCAATTCAAGCGATCTGGCCTGATCGAAAGCAGCCTGAAAATTCAACACTTTTTGTTCCAACAATCTCTGTCGAATCTGGCTAGACAGTAGACCACTTATGAAAGCGTCTCGAATTGCATCGTCTCGATTCTGCTCGGCAGTAGTGGCTTTAAAGTTACAGTCTTTCGCAAGCGACCTCAATCTTTGTGCAAATTGGTCCAGCGTCTGTCCACCTTCTTGTCTACAAGTCGCTAACAGATGACGAGCGAATACTTCATTCTTGGGTTTCACATATAGGTCCCGTAGTATGGAGACCGCATCATCATAACTATCGCATTCGGAGATATACTCATAGACCGAGGACGAGATGTAATTGATCAACGTAGTCAATTTGTTGGGATGAAAACTGTCAATAGACGACAAGAAATTAGTGAACGTACAGAACCAGTGATTCCATTCTTTAGAAGCGTTAACTGCGTTGGGGTCGACGTCAAACCTCTCAGGGCGTAGGATCCGTTCCATCACGTAATTGTTTAGACGAATAAATTGTTATGAATAATCAGATTCGACGGCACAAACGATCAATCTTGAGTCAGAAAGAGAAGAGTAGGAGGCCCGTATGATAGGCTTTATTCGTCTAACAATTGACGTATGACAACTGAAAAGGAAAACGTAAATCGATTACCAACTCAAGGATGAAACAAATAACACAAAACATTATAACACTATCGATCATCAGCGGCATCGAACACGGCTGCCAAACATCACTCCCCGAAGGGACAGCGTTGAAAAGTGAACACTAAGACGATACATTTCTCTGGATAACTCCGTATTCCTGAGTACCTCGACGAAGTTGCTTTATTCTGTGATGACTCAGACGTCAACCGGACGCTAAACAGATCGGCGGTATCAGTTCACCTGCATGGAGTGTGCAGCAGCTCGTACTGGTGAACAAGCTTGCTTACCAGAGTAGTTGCACAGGTGTGAATAAGACGGTCAACGGGCCCGTTTTGAACAAATGACGTTTGCCAACCTGCGGCACTTGTGGTGATAGAACGCTACGAGCCAATCAACGAAAGGACGGGTACACAAGGGATCTGCACACTGTTTTGCCATAAAGATAACAATCCCGCCTCGTGTGTGCGGTGTTCCCTTGTTCACTGAGTTTGGCATCTGGATTGCAAGTGCTTCACGATCAATCTCAAGCGTCACTTCGCTTGGTGATAAAATGTTTCCAATCGAAATACCAAGCTCGACGAATAACGGGACACCGAAACTAGTAACTGACAGCCGCAGCTCCAACACTATTCTTCAGTGACTAACCCTGGCCTACTAGAGAGGAGGACGTTTGTAAACTCTCCCACTTTATTTGCATACGAATACTTACGAATGGTGTAATCCTCGTCAGCAACGAGATAGTCAGACAATGGATCTTCAGGGATAGCAGTCCAAGTACTTCCAAACCCACCGCCACCTCTCGGCAATGAATTCGTATTTCACTCTATGGCTTGACTCGTCCAGCCACAACCGCGGAGTCTGGAACGGTTGGTGTCTAGGCTCGATTTAACAGGTCTACCTGGTGGAGCAAAGAATCCGGATCATTTTCGATTAGAGACGTCATCAGGTATGGTTCAGAATAATAATAATAAGTGATTTAAGTATTGTCATATGCTGAACAGACACAGCGTTCTGTAATGGTTATATGTTGTGTGGCACTATAACCATTCCTGTATCCGATTTACCGCGCACGTGGTAGTCCCTTCATGAAAGGACACTTGACGGTTCTAATCACTGGCAGTCTCTTTTGGGGGACACCAAGAATCATGTATCGAAAATAGACAAGACATCAACAGGGGGCATGTTTCGTAACGCTGAAAAGAAGTTACGGACAATTGAAAAATAACCCCTATTTAATTAGCATGCAACCTATGTTACATTTCGCAATCCGCCCCTAAAACGTTCATGATACTAATTTGAATAACGAAATCAGAAGACCGGCTTCGCAAGCTGGTAATACCACTTCGTATGTTCCCGCCAGTTGCTACACATAACAGCGGTGAACAACAAAAAAATATTCAAGCGAATCAAGTTCATACATCAAGGCAATGTGTACGCTGGTCAGTCATTGGTCAGAAACATGGCAGAGGGAGGTTCAAAGTCAACAGCATTTGCGCACAGAAGACCGGCTTGCTACGCGTGACTAGCAACGTCTCGAAAGACTTAAGGATGACAGTTTTATGATAGCGCATCAACACACGGGAAGCGTTTGTCGGGTCGACCACATGACCGGTCTCTGGTAAGTGTCTGGTGATCGAAGAAGCCGGCTTGCGTTCTTTGGTGGGGTCGCGTCGGGTCACGCCATACAGCAAATCCTCGATATACTTGGGCACATGTCCCTTCATTCTAAGGCGCAGGGATCGATCAGTTCCGCCAATGTTAACGTCACCGCAGATGCAAGTGAACTGGTGGGCAGTGTGAAGTGGATAGCTCCGACGTCCGTGTCTTAATGTGAGAAAGTGTGAGTGACTTGGTGCGACTGAGTAAACGCAGTTTAGCTGTATTGTACGTCCGTTGGATGACCAGCACCAGTCATCTCGTTAGAAATGACATTACTATCTCCTTTGTACGGTAACTGCATGCACACCGGTTTCCTCCGGACAGATGTTTCTTGTGGGTTTGTTACTTTCTTCTTGATATGAAAGTCAATGAAACTCAGTGGGTAACCGTTGGAGACCAGGGTCTCACGAATAAATTTCAACTCTGTATGTAGTGTATAGCCCGTACATATAGCTCGCGCTCTGTGAAATAGACAACGAACCAACGGACGTTTGTGTTGCATGGGTGAGAAACTGTTGAAATTTAAATATTGTCCTCTCCAGGTGGACTCATGGTGTACCGATCGACACGCTGTACCATCATTCCGAGGTTTGATGCTGATGTCCAGAAAGGCGTGTCTTCCTTTTCAAACTCGGACGATAACGTTAGATTTCGGTTCGATGAGTTCAATAAATCCAGTAGTTTTTCTGTTATCTCTTTGTCTTGTGCGAATACTATTATGTCGTCAACATATCGACGATGATGAGGATACTGTCGACTGTAAAAAAACGCACCTTTTCTCCACACCACCGATATAGTGATAAGCTGGCTCACGGGAGCATTCTCATCTGCACTACGCTTTTAGTCTGATTCGGAATCGCAACCTAGTTTGGACGCAGTAAGTGCAGTCGTAGCCGCACGAGGTTGACTTTGTTTGTGTCAAGATAATCAACGAATTGTCAGATCAGAGTTGAAGGCTGTTGGGTAGCGCTTACCTACTACGTGGCGCGCAAGTAAGCGTGCGAACGCCCACTGAATGGGAGCATGTAACTGTCCCATTTATGATGTCCCGCGGTGTTCAGATAAGCTCGACGGGGCAATTGCTAAATGAATTGGCCAGATCCAAATTTAACTTCGCTTCAACCAGCACTGAGTGTGCACCTGATTACTAATAGAAAACAATACCCCAGTGGTGTACGGTTCACTGGCATGAACACCCTTCACGTCGAAGGCTTATTTGAGCACAGTTACACTGTTCAATTTTGTGGGTAACGCTACCGGAAGGTTTGACCAAGTCTTGATGGTTTTGGCATAAAATTCACTCGCGCAAACCAGAGCTACTAGTTTCGATCGGGAAAACGTATTCAAGGCTGACTTACCTTGGTCACTTGCAGCGAATGTACTTCGAGGCCGATTTTAAAAACTGTCTTCCTCCTTCGAAGAACGCTGGTTTCCAGCTTTGTCACGGCCCCTGTTTTGAGTAATGGACGGTACCATTACCACTTTAGAAACAAAAAATCCAAGAAGGACAGGCGCTATATATTCTTTCAAGGAGCCTAACTGACTTCATGATAAATAAAGTCCTCCGAGTCTCGGTGGGAGCTTTTTTCACTGACAGCACTTGCGACTAACTTACATAAACACTTACGCGTGTACTGCCGTCCATTACGGTGATGGGTATTTGTGGGTTTAATTCATTCACAACGGCTGGCTAAAAGATATCGCGGTTCAGGACGTCGCTTATCTCAACGGTGACGTGAAATGGCCCAGCAGACTATTGAAAAAAGATAACAATTGACAAAACAGGGCTCAACGGAATAACCGGAAATAACGTGAATGCAGGTACATCACTGACTGCGAAACACCATCAAGTCGGATAGCGTTTCCGATTAACGGTTTGAGTGGTCATGAGGACCATGGTTGGACAGGCGACGTTTACCCACTTTATCCACTGTAACAATCAGAGCCTCATTATGCCGTGACCACGTCGTTGCATGACCACCAGGTGATTTTACCTAACTCAGCGTATAACGTCCGGAGTGAGTGACACAACAATCGCCGACAGTAGAACGTGGATAGTTGACCAAGTGGTTGCGCATCCCTAATTCATGTGACCAACCCACGTTGTGTGCTAATTGGCTGAGACAACGGTGGCCAAGAACGACAGGTGTTCTGAGATCTTCCACACAGACAAATCATGTTTCCGAACAATGGAACAAAACAAAGTGCATATAGGCATTACATAACCATCTTTTCAACGACGACCGGGTGTCTTCCCAAAGTCACGGATGACGCACGTTGCCGTTTGTTAGTTTCGCTGATATCTCATCACTGACACCATAAGCTGACGAGAGAGCGTTGCACACACATAAAATTGTCCAGCCTTTAGTGAACTGCCCGCAATAAAGAACGTAGGGGTGAGGATGCCCTAGTCTTGAGGCAGTATTTTAAACTTTGAAGGGGCGAAGCGAATCTTGAACAAACCAGCAAGGTCATTCACCTTTTTCAATACGATGTACATGCCCTTGATAGAGAGGCTAAGTAAGACAACGTCATCCGCACACCCCAGGTCGGTTAACCTAGCGCCAGGAAGAAATTCAACACCAATCTAATTCGATTTCTTAAACACACCCTCCAGAATGTCGTCCATGGCAAAATTGAACACGAGGGAGGAGATCGGACACTCTTCACGAACATCAACAGAAGTGAGAACACCCGGATGGCCATAAATAAACCCTCAATCTGCTTGCAGAACGGACATACAGTGACCTTAACAGATTCACTTACCTCCTCGGAACTCCCTTGCGAAGAAGACAGTCCTAGAGGACGTTATGAGCGACCGAATCGAAAACAGACAATAGGTTTGAAAAGATCGCGATTGTCGGCAGCCTATGAGAGTGCGGATGTTCCAAGATCCATCACAAGGTAAAAATGTGATCAACAACCCACCCCTCCCGACCGAATCGGAATTCCGCCTATTTTCCACGTATCTGCATCTTTTTTGGGTTAAGTGATCCAACGGAACACCAGGTCGGTGAGTAATTTGGAAGCGGTGTGCACTAGTCTGATGCTTGTGGTTGTCACACAGACATCAGATTCTCTTTTTGACAGCAGGATTTGTTGTTTTGAGGCGTCAGTCACGGGGTATCTCTTCCACTTCCCAAAACATCGCATGGAGTTTTGTCCTTTGTGATACAAATTCCTCGACATCGTCTTTGAACAGAAGAGGTCTGGTCCAGCAGCCTGGTTAGGTTTTACGGCCATTTCTGTTTCCATCTTAGGGCCCTTTAGAACGTAATAACTGACCATTCAGGACCCGTCGTCAATATGGTCTAATTGAGGCTAGCTGAATTGTTCCTTAAAACGTTCAGCCCACCTGTCAAGGTGGTGCAACAGGCTGAAAAACCTTTCTTACTGCATTCCAGACGGCCCTCCGTTAGAATCAGAAGTGTTCCTGGAGCTCAAGTTAATGAAGCGTAATAAGGCTCCTGGACCAGACCTCCTCTCCCCTTCTCTTTTCAAGGATGGTGGAGTGAGGTTG
>QNGE01008414.1:4894-17186 GCA_008508345.1 Paragonimus westermani
ATTGGTATTAGTTCAAAGCCCTCTCTTTCGCTACGAGTGATCAACGAGTCAGTTTTCTGCTTCCACTAAACCAAGTTTTGCCCCTCGTTAACCTCAATGTATGTGTGTACGACCTGCTACTCAGCCGTTGAAGTTATTATTTACAGTATCCAGGAACGGAAAAGTTGTCATATCATTTTCGAACATTCACATCATTAAGTCCGGAAATTTCACTCATTGGGGTCATTTCTAACTGCAGCTTAAGCGACTTTCTTCTTTAACTTTCATCGCTGTCGTTGTTGTCAGCACATATATACAAACTTTCAACGCCATCCCCGTAGTCTGCAGTTCCTCTGATGCCTTTAAGTCAAAATCGTCGTCCACACTTACTGGGATAACGGACATCTGCAATTCTCGTACCACTTGTGACAACTCATCATTATCCACGAGGCAGTCGACTTGCGGTTACGAACTAGATTATGCACACCTGGAAGAGGACTTCTGTTAGCCGGCCCCTGAAGAGTAAGAGCAGACACCGAACGAACAGCTCCGTGACAAACTAGAACAGCCTCAATTTGCCGCATCGAGTCCTGGCGGTCTGTGGGTCATTCAGTACAGTCACAGATACTTTTTCCACTCCAGCTTTCCAACCATTTGTCATGCGGTGTCGGGTGCCCTGTTCATCTTAGAATTCCTCAGGTTCCACGGGGGCGGTAGCTTCTGTAGAGGGGCGGGACCCTGAAAATTTTCACCACAGCTTCCAAGTCCTCCAGAAACGCCAGAAGTAAAAGCGTGGAATTGCACTACAGAACCCATATGCGGTATAGTGGGTGCCTGATATAGGTCCGTATCTGATATCAGCTGTGCGACGATTTAAAATTTCCCGTGTAAAACTCATAAACTGTTCCGGCTATCCCTGTCAGTTTCCGGCTCATCGAGTATGTCGTTAGATCCCATTCGTGCAATGTCGTTCGTTAGCGCCAGCGAGAGTTTTCCGAGAGTAAAATGGGAAGGGGCGTCTCGCAGCAAATGCTGTTGGTAATTGTGTGAACGACGTGTTCAGAACCCGTCCAAACACCTACAGGTCCCAGAGAGATTTTCTGAGCTGGTCTGATCCCAAACGTCAGATTAGAGAAAATGGGTGTGTCACAACGACGGGAAGCTGCAGTCCGTGATTTAAATCATCAGAAGTCCGTAGCCGTTAGCTATGGATCACCTGACTTCTAAACAATCAATCTAACCAGGCTATCCGGGCTTACTCACCTGGCAGTCATTCCAGCCATCGGACTATTGCGCGCGATTTTTGAAGCAGGGTATGACTGACCAGTCTTTAGCAGCTTGATGCAACATCTACTATCAGATTGTGGGTACTATCAAGTAGGAGGTAGACTCTCCGGAAGAACCATATCAGTTATCTGCTAACAGTAAAGTATTCCAAGTGTGATATTCAATCCACACAAACCTGACATCTTGAGGTTTGCCTCTACATAAATGGAAATGCAAAAAAAGAATACGGAATACCACTATTGTCTCAACTGGATGGATAATATGAACAGATAAATCGAACCCTGTCAATCCAATGGACCGAAAAAGTGTTTCCAAAGTCCCATAGAATTCACAAGAAGTCAGTTGTGCGAACAGCTGTTTCCGGTCATTCTCATCGGGCTTTTACAAATACATAGATTACGTGCGTTTTATGTACGAAAAATTGGAGTAGTTCAAATGGGTCATTAGAATTGTAGACAAGGGATGGATCACAGTCTGCTGGAGGGAGTGTTGATGTATGTGTGACACTCTCGCTCGTGCCCGCTGTAAGACGTGCAACCATCGACATCCAGTGGTTCACGCTTGCTTGGCTTTCAAATGGCTGTAGGATAGTTGGTCAAGAGAGATGTAGGGTTTACACGAAACGTTTTTAACACATTGACAGAGATTGTAGAGTCTGATAGCAATAGGCATAGCCATGGATAGCAGTTGCAACGTGACAGCTCTGGGGTGGGCTTGGCGAACTTTGTAGATAATTCGGAAGGATTCATCCAGCTCAATTTGATGTCCAATGTCGATTAAATAAGTACTGAATGCACTGCAAATGAGCTTTATCGAACGGTAGCGAAACCACTTCGGGAGATGTTCCCGAATCCTTTCCGATAGCCGCCTTGTGGTTCTTTCACCGTAACCGGTTTGACAACAAGAATGAAGAAAAACTAAGCAAGCTATCTTTGAGGTGTGGCATCAGTACCGGGCAGGTATTGAGCGGTAGGATAACTTGTGCTGCTAGATAAGCCTCAAGTGCACTACAAACTCGGCGGGTGATAATTTTACTGGTAGCTTCACTCTTGTATGCTACAGTGATAAAAACAGGCCTCTTACCCACCGTCTGAACAATTTCATGTCTCACTTTTGTTTTCGTTTCTGTCCAGGAATCGCGGAAGATATCCGTTTTGACTTAGCAAATCTCGAAAGTGCCGAAGTGCTTGTACTGGCTGGTCCACTTTTTTCCCATAAACTGACCTCTAAATTAATCCCTCAGTTCTAAGAAGTATACCAGCGTCTAGAAATGATAGTTGGTTGACTATCTCCGATTTGATAATGAATGCGATGTTGGGATGCGCACGACTGAAATCAGCTATTAGAGACTGCGCGTTATTTTTGTCGTTCTATAAACAAAGTATGTTGTCTTTGTAGCGCCTGCAGAGACAGCAGTTGTCGACCGCATGAAGTCTTTAGTTTGGACATGACTATATCTGCAAACAACGGACCTAACAGGAACCCATTGCTATGTCTTAACATGGTCTATAGAGGTTTCCACTGAATTGAAACTGAACATTTGAAGTGCAAAATAACAATCGCTCTTTTAGTTTCAGAATAGGAATGCCGACGTTGAGTTGTCTGTTCTAAGCGTAACCACACAGGTAATCGGTATTTCTCTTAACGGCACGGTTGTGAATAACGAGATTACATCTAAGGAAGCTATTTTGTGATTCTTGATAATTAGTGAATCAACCGCGTCAACGAAATCAAAAGTATCTTTTAAAATGAATGAAGTCAGTTGTGATTTGATTGGTTCCAGTACCTCCACCCGCCACTGAGCTAAAGCATGATACGCAGATTTGTACATGTCGGGGATCGGTCTTAAGAGCACTTCATCTGTGTGAACTTCAGAGAGATCCTAGAGGTGTCGAATAACCGTTCCTGTTGATCTGCCACGCTCAAAGGTATGTGTGCAAATCTAATCTGATTGCCACATGTCACGAAGTAATTTGGATGGTTTCTTCTCTATGGCTGTTGTTTTATTCCTGTCAGTTTACGTCTTTAGTCTGTCGGACTATATGGTTGACATTTTTTAACACAATCGGTTTTATCTAACGACAGGCACGAGTGAGAGTGACACACATACATCAACACTCCCTCCAGCAGATTGTGATCCATCCCTTGTCTACAATTCTAATGACCCATTTGAACTACTCCAATTTTTCGTACATAAAACGCATGTAACCTATGTATTTGTAAAAGCCCGATGAGAATGACCGAAAACAGCTGTTCGCACAACTGACTTCTTGTGAATTCTATGGGACTTTGGAAACACTTTTTCGTTCCATTGGATTGACAGGGTTCGATTTATCAGCTCGTAGGAACAAATTATCCACAGAACCCTGCTTTATCTAGTGTTGATTTACAAAGTGATACTTCGTTTTTGTTTCTGCCAAATGTACGAATATGAAGGCTCCATCCTTTCTCGACTTTCTCTGGGAAACCTCATTTGTGTATGAAAATAATCGACGTATGTGAGTTATTAATGAACTGAAAATAAATCTACCGGGTACATTGCTGTCACCATGATCGTTGATCTTTGTAAGGCAGCGATATAGCCCCCATTTATGGCTCAAAACTTCTGCTGTATATGACGTGTTGATTTCAAGTGCTTTCTAAACTGTTCGACCTATTGTATATTTCAATCATTCATCCACTTGCCTGCCCATTATAGTAACTCTACCACCGTCACCTCCGTTGTTCATTGATCACCTACATAATGGCACCTACGCAAATTCATGTGGGTAAGGTACTAAGAGATTCAAGACTTAGGTGACTAGTTATCTTGAGACCACCTTCAACGCTGATGAGAAACACGCCCGAAGTTCATCGTCCGTTCAGTTTTGCGATGGATCTACGGAAGCTCCTTTGACCAAAGCTGTCAGTTATCACACAGAGAAATATCCCACAGAAACCTTCCTTGGTTAGCAATGTTCTAAACAATGAGAAACAAATATAAGCATAACTGATTCTATTGGTAGTAGTACTCACCGAATCATGGTATAATCTGTGAAGTGCGTATATTCTATATCACTTGGTAAAGAACTTTTATATTGAGGAGTGGGTTCCTCTGACCGGCTTAACAGCTTGGCCGGGCTCTTTAGTCTAAAGCAGCAGATTAGTTATCACTCAGTGATTATCGGTGGGCCATCCCGAACACGATCACTAATGCTATCTTCAGGTATGTCCCGATTACGCAACCCAGGCAACTCAGAGTCGAAAAGCCGTTGCACAAAATATATCTTGACATTAAACTAACCAACCGGAAACACGTACCAGTAGTAAAGAACTAACGGAACGTACAATGCGTACTGATTAGTTCGTTACCATGTAGTAGTAGTTAAACAAACTGACAAACGCCAGCACCAGCGATATCTAAAATGAAGGTTTCGTGTCAATTCACAGTTGCGCCACAAACCTGTAGCTTTCAACACTAAAAGTACTTCTACTGTCTCTCACTTTTACAACATGGGTAGGGTGAACAACCCTAGTAAGGGCGCTGTTATTGGGTTTAGTATCTATTACCTAGATACATTTGCTGGCGTTTTCAATGATCCGATGTTTGCATTCATTACCGGCTATAGGAGTATGGGTAAATCAAGTGGTTTTACACAACACGTCGTTATCCAGAAACCATCAACATTATATGACAATAAGTTTCCAGGTCCTGGTCCTATTGTTTACCTAGTATCAAAGAAATATGCAAAGCAGTTGTTGCATCCACTTGGTGACTTATCCAGTTGTCCTTTCTGAGGAGGTCAACTATTCAGAACCTAGAAGTTACACAATACCATTCATTTTCAAGGGAGGTGATGACGCCTAGATTGATAACTATAGACCGGTCTCACTAACACTGGTTGCCTCAAGGGTCTTAGGGAGTTCGACTGACAACTAGGTACCTGATCACTTCATTCGATTTGTGACGCTAATTGGCATGGGTTTTGAAACGGGTTTCAAGCATCACCGAATTGCGCGCTGCTCGACGAAATGGACAAAACTGGTCGATGATGATAGCCCAGTTGATGTCGACCTCTAAAATTTCCTGAAGTATCTGATCGAGTAAATAACGCGATACTACGAACAGAGATCTGTAAGGACTGTACAGATTTTCGCCAACATCCGTGTTTTAATGTTAACTTCTATGCTCGTTTTTCACACAGCGCAGTCGAATTTTCAATCTCTGGTTGGTGCCACGGGACTAGCGATTTACTACTGGATTAAATGGTTGAAGTTGTGCTCATTATTCTAGTCGTGCTGAGATTCTCACATCTTGATGACTATCCATCAATATTCTATGTCTTTTATGTACTGCTGACATTAAAATTCGGTGTGTAATGCCTAATGTGACAGATACAAAGAAACCACAATGTGATTACAGTCTTGGACAGGGTAGAGACATGAATCACTAGTCTTCGTACAACTTCACTTGGTGTAACATGATGTAGCACTACCACTAGAACTGCACCTTTTTTGAGGCCCAAAACTTGACGTTAATACCTGCGAACCAGACTTAGGAAAATGACAAAGTAACAAGACTCTATCCACAAACTGTTCATCGATGGTCATGCAAGCAAAGTAAACTCATGAGCTACTTATTAAGCTGTTTCGTTCACATATATACTCGAACTGATGGCTCACTCTCAGTTTGAGTTAACCACCACATTTATGCCTTTTCGGTGTGATGATAAAAAACTAGGCTCTACAGTGGGACACTCAACACTGTTCACTGCGTGCACTTTCTCGATGCACTTCCTACATACCGGAATTAACTTGCTGTTAGCACTTAAGGTGTTCCATCAACTTCATTATCAGTTATGGCATACGCTTTTGCATAGACAAACCAACCACTTCAGTAGAAAACTGCTGAATTAACACCGAGTGAAGTCCTTGACATGCACTGAATATTCTTTAGGCGTCTTGGCGCATGTGTAACAACCTAACAAATTCTGCTATATTACGGTCATTAGTAGAGCAGGCATATCGCACCCATTCTTAACCTTAACATGTCTCAAAAAGATCTGGTCGTCAGAAGATACGCTCGATTTCCTACTGTTGCGGCTAATTATCTGTTTACTTTTGCGTACTGAAGTACGTATTCTATGCGTATAACGAGCTGCACACTTTCTCATACATTATTACCAACAATCTTCCAGCCGCAGGTTTTCCAAAACGGGATTTGCACTTTTCGGATAGGGATACAATGGCCTCTGCTGGCGGATTTTGCGTTCTGATAGACACCCAAAACAACCCATTTCGAAAAGTATGGCTAGACTTTTAATGGAGCCCACCCATGTGCATATCCTTGCGACAAAAAGTTGACTAATTCCATGAGTGCCCATCAAACTCCTCTGAACAATGTGAACCGTCCACTGCTGTATAATAGGCAGGTTCGTTGGTGAGTAGTATACCATTCACAATTTCGGAGCACATTTTGAAACTAGAAAAGCAATTGTCAGCGCCAAGAAAGAGAGGTACCAGAGGTCAATATTGAGGTAGAGTGTACGAGCTACGGGAGACGTGTCAACAAGATGAACTACAGTGTATTGCGGCTCACTGAGTGTGAATATGCATCAACCGTGCAAATGAGTGTACGTAATCGTGGTTCTATGTTTTAGCTTCCCTGTACAAGCAATCGACAAAATAGCCGATCCCGCATCTAACAAACACTGTTCCATCTCCCCGTCAACTTCGACCCTTGTCTGCACGGCTCTTGTCTCAATCGCTCCCATTTCTGTTTGACCTGTCCAACATGATCTCTTGAACCGCCAGTTTGGGTAATCTGTTTTCCAATGTCCTTCTTCATTGTAGATGAAGCAGCTTCCTAGTCGATCCTTCCTTCGCCATGCTGTTCTTAATGCAGCCACATCCGTTGACAGCTGCTCCATTGCCTTCTGCATTTCTTCCAGTGTTTTCTTGTCTTTATTGCCGTTCACATCCACCGAGGCCGCGGAAGTGAATTCCAACTCCCGCGTCACCTTCGCAAGTTCTTCAAGGTCCACTAGCCGAGCGACGTGGACAGTACGGACTTGGTCGTGAACCGCCGTCAGGAGACCATCGACAAATTATTCCACCAACAACTGCCGTCGTGATTCTCGATCTAACTCTGGTAGTGACCTGTTCAGCAGTCCTTGCAGAATGGCGGCGAACACCGATGGATCCGCTCCTTGTGCAAGCCTGGCCGCCTTGAACCACAGCATGGCCTCCTGGAGGTTGACCGGACCGTCGAACCCGGCAATCAGCGCCCCCTTCGCAGCTGCCCACTGCATGTTCGCAAGGCATATCCGCGCTGCGTTCAGCATTGCATTCGCCCTGCCCTTCACAAGCCTCCTCAGGGCAGCCGGCTTCTCATGGTCTATCTTGATTCCGACCATCCCGGCCACGTCCTCGAGGTCCTTCAGGAACGCAAAGACGTCTTCATCTTCGAATGCCTGCCGCCAGGGTACCTTTCTCCTCCTGCCCATCACGGCAACGGTTGTTGTGGCTGCAAAAGGGGCTTGGGCTACACAACTGTTTATTGCACGAAATCCTGTATGGGTTATGCTAAGACGTAGAACCACGATTACGTACACTCATTTGCACGGTTGATGCATATTCACACTCAGTGAGCCGCAATACACTGTAGTTCATCTTGTTGACACGTCTCCCGTAGCTCGTACACTCTACCTTAATATTGACCTCTGGTACCTCTCTTTCTTGGCGCTGACAATTGCTTTTCTAGTTTCAAAATGTGCTCCGAAATTGTGAATGGTATACTACTCACCAACGAACCTGCCTATTATACAACATCCACCACGAATCCAACAGTGCATGCGCATTTCCAGGTTCTTCCAACGTGTGACTCTTATGAGCCGTAGGCTGATACCACACCACTACCAAGTTGTAAATGTCTTCCGCTTTTTACTGCAAGCGACATTACTAACTTCAGTTCATCGTGAAGTCACCGGAAAACGGCAATAAGGTCATGAAGTAAACATTCAATCACTGGCAATATACTTCGATGCTTTTTACTCATTGGACCTTAAATAGTGTGCGTTAAGAAGAAAAAGGGCCCTTCTCATTTCCGTCCCTTGCAGTCGTGTCATGTAAAAGCTGAACATGAGTGGACGGCGTGTACAGCATGAAACCAAGTTAACAGAAGTAAACACACCATAACTAAACACACCATAATATAAAATATATAACTGATTATGTGTCAACCGAATTTCGTTGAATTATTTTAAACATTTTGATGTAGAGCATACGATTGGTGATTTAGATATTGGACTGCTTAAGTCACCGTGAAGCGAACACGCGCAGTTCTGGTTATTTTCATCAAGCTAACCGCATAAGTTTTCTGCAGAACAGTGTTACTAAAAGTAAACCTACGACACAAGTAGCAAGGCCAACCACGCCAAAGATGAAAGTGGAGTCGACGCTTTGATGCAGATACGTCACAGAAACCTGGATGTCACTATACCCTCGAAGAAATTGTAACAGAGCTTGAAATTTTTTGTCAAAACATGTAGTTTGAAATAAGTGAGAAAATATATCGGTGAATAGTATGACGATCAGATCGTCAATGAGACTGCAAGCCGTGGAAATATTCAATAGAAAACTATAAACTGACCAAGTGAACACAGATTTTCAAGAGTGCAGCGCTTGTAAACGATAAGTGGATGACTCCGTGTGTGTGGATAGCGAGCGTTATTCGAAATGAAAACGTACACATTTTCTACTCACTCACCATAACCTGATGCATGTACATGAATCTGAGCTCAACGANCTGGCATGGCCAGGACTAAAAGTCAATGGCGCTTGCGTCGCTAATCTTTGTGTTCATTGGTGCACTTCATTCTCTCCCTCCACGTCTTTCCCTTTCTCTCCCTTCCACAATGTCTTTTCTTCTCTCATGCATTGTGGCACCTTTGCTTCTTTGTTATGGAACTATGTATCCCGCGTTTGATCTACCTAATCACACCAGTTTTGCGGAAGCACTTTGCATGTTGAGACCGCAAAACTGATCCCGAAGTGTTTAGCAGAGCGTGAAGCTTGTGGTCAAGCTGGAATGGGAATCGCGCTGAGTTCCAGAGCAGAGCAATGCTTGCTGGACTGGATCCCAGCGAACAGTCGCTTGTGTTCTGTCACATTTTCTACATCGGTTAGAGTCTGTCAACACAAGTCAGAACATTGTATATTTGTCACATCAGTATACGTTCCAACGAACAGCTTTTCGGATACTGCCTAGGATGCATTCTGTGACACCCTTGGTGATCTTCTGAAGCAGACAACACTGACATCATCATACTAGCGGGCAATCTTACTGTTCGGCTTGGTCTTCTCATTGATGGAAGCGGCTGGGAAATACGTCTGGTGTCCAGGCACAACGCACTAACAATGGTGACAGACTACCGCAGCTGTCCGCATCTCACGGTCCTCATACTTCGAACACCGCACTTCAACACAGGAATAGGCATTGTGTTACATGAGGACCTCCCTGTGCTTCTCAGTCGAGGACGCAGTTGGATCATATGAAAGTCAGAAAACGACCTTGTGCGTTGCTCCGTTCTTCTGATGATTACGTTGGTGACTTTTAATCAAGGTATTCTGGCAAAATGGCTACCCGGAGCTAATTACAGGCGAGAGTGTGCAACATTGTGAGAAGAAAGATAAGGTGCCTCTAGCAGTAAAGAAGGCAGCACACACTTCGCCAACAGTCAAAATGATACGCTTGCTGACAAAAATTTACAAGACGCAGCTGTCACTCTGGTGTTGCGTCTATCGAAAGACGTGGAATGCCGTATTCGGGTCACGGCGGACGCAGTCAGTGTCAAACAGAATAATCCAATCCTGTACGCCAAGAAACGTTTTGTTTGGACCTTACAGTTGTCATGACACTTCACCCACACATTAATCGGCCGAATTTCCACGATTACACTGCACCATTATTGTGAAGCATTTTCTACCAGTCATTTTATCTGCCTGTTTTTCTGCAGCTGAGGTATCGCACATATTGACAAAACAGAAAGAACGCCTAAAATTAAGGTTAAGGAGCACATTCCAAAATGGCAGATGTATTGGTTTATCCTTTAGCTAGCATCGCTAAATTAGAACGAAACACTCCCTCATCCATCGCATGGCGTTTATCGACCACAGGTCCCATTGTACATACTGCATCATCGTTTATGATCCCGATGAAAATTCACGACCCACAAATGATCAAGCATGCCGAAGCTTTGTTGATCGGCTGCCGGAAGCCGGTTCTATAGGCTCGCAAACAACTGACTGTCAATCATTGTTTGCCTTAAGTTCGGCTGCAAGTCTCAATCACGATGATCTAGACAGATTTGTATTTTTGACAGTATCACGTAGAAATTTCCACCTTCCGTTTTAATGCTAACCACACATTTACTGTTATCGAGAGTGCGCAAATCAACTCATACCATAATTCCTACATTCTGGCTGATTTATTCAAGTGGTTCAGATAAGGATGGCGCCGCTCTGATAAAGACTGTCGTGCATTCGGGGGTAACCACCTGGGATCGGATCATGCTGTTAAGCGTGTCCGCTTTGTTTTATTTGCTCAGAGAACGTGCGCTGGTAAATGCGAGACATTCGAGTGGGGAGAGTGTGGAAAACGCCTATCAAGAACCATTGGTGAACAGATTGCCAAGTTCGAATCAGGCGAGAGAAACTGACAAACATTTGGAACAAGTCGCAACAGCTGTGAAAGTTCACTGTGGAGAGGTGTGTTCCGAAGGTACTGTGCAGTTGTGACAAAACTGGATTTCTCTTACGTGGATAAACCTCATGAACAAGCGTCGCTCGACTCTATTTGGCTGTCAGCATGACGACGACCGTCGGCAACTTAAACGCAAGCTGACCAAAAGCTTGCGCAAAGACCGTGAGCGCCACTTGATCCAACTGTCGGAGGAGATGGGACGAGTCATTTTGTCTGGGAATGGTAGAAAACTATTTTCTCGTATTTGTGGTTATACTGTTCGTCGAGACAGTGTAACTGAGACCATGTGTGAAACAGATGGTTCACTTATTAGCAGCCGATCGTGCCGACTTGACAGATGGGTTGAACATTTTTAGTAACGGTTCAGCTGGCCTCTGCCAGACCATGTAAATAACGGGACTCGAATGATCAGCTATTGCGTTCCAGACGGTTTTCCGTCTTAGACAGAAGTGACCGTTGAGCTTAGGTTACTGAAGCGTAACGAGATACCTGGACCAGATCTCCTCTCTCCTTCCCTTTTCCAGGATGGTGGGAAGAGGTTGATATCAGAACTGGCAAAGCTGTTCCAGACGATTTTGGAAATTGGAAGAGTACCTCGTGACTGGTGCTTATCAACGGCAATTCCCGTTTTCAGAGAGGGGGCCTGAAGTCTGTGCGACCACCGTGGAGACATCAGTCCATTCCAGTGTCTGTTAATTTCAATTCGCTCACTGACCTTATCTTACTTCGGCTCGCCAAGTTCACAGGAAGTCAGTTACGCGAAGAGTCGGCAGGATTCTGGTCTGGTCGTGGGTACGTTGATCACATTTTTCCATTGAGACGGATCTTGGGGAATCAACACTCTTTTGGGCAGCCGGCGTTCGTGGTCTGTTCAGACCTAAAGACTGCTTTCCATTCAGTTGCTCGTAACCTTCTCTGGAATTGCCTGCTTTCTAATGGGGTTTCACGGAATTGCCCGAATTTGTTTAGATCATTGTGTGCTTACTTTGCAGGCAGGGTGAGGGCTCATGGGCATCTGACTCGAGCGTTCATCACTTGTGATGTTCGTTAGGGATATCCGATCTCCCCCTTCCTGCTCGATTTCGTTGTGGACGACAATCTAGAGGGTGCGCTTAAGGAGCCCAGTGAGCTTGATGTTGAGCTTCTTTCTAGAGCTAGGTTGACCGATCCGGATTATGCGGATGACATTGTGTCGTTTAAACTCTCCACCGAAGACACGCAAACTACGCCAAACGAGGTGAGTGACCAGGACGCGTCGTATGGAACGCGCCTCGCACTTTCAAA